>CM058044.1:13809305-14057791 GCA_030169165.1 Centaurea solstitialis | reverse complement strand
CATTAAATGAATATAAATATAAATGAACATTTTTTTTGTATTCATAAGGTGAATTTATGTTTGTATTCATTAGGTGACTTTCTAGTGAATCTGAAGATTCATAAGGTGAATATGAAGTTTTATAAGCTGAATATAAAGTTTCATCTGGTGAATGAATTTATATGTTTCATCTAGTGAATCTGAAGATTCATAAGATGAATATGAATATTCATCTACTGAATCTGAAGTTTCATCTACTGAATATGAAGATTCATAGGGATAATATGAAGATTTATATGGTGAATTTAAATATTCATATAGTGAATGAACTGTGACCTTTTTTTAACCAAATGACGATCATGCCCTTTTTAGATCAAAGGCTTAAATCAGTCCTCAAGTTTTCACTATTGATTTGGTCCTCTCTAAATGTTACATCTACCACACACACACACACACACACACACACACACACACACACACACACACACATATATATATATATATATATATATGCAAGGATAAGCAAGAGGTAATGAATGCACATTGTCTTTTCTTTATGTGCAAGACTTCCCCATTGATGATTTGATGGTTGGCAATTGTACCATTTATCTATGCAAACACTCATTTTCTATCCGCCACTCTAATGGCATCTTACTATTTTCACAACTAACGCATGTTAATATAACATGTTGATGGGATTGAATTTAGTCAATGTGCATTGCAAGCTTGTACGTCGAGCTTGGTGAATAATTCTACAACATCCAATGAAAAATCATTATTTTTTTTCAACAATAACAAATTTCAATAAATATAAAAAGGTATTTTAGTAAAAAAAATCCATTGATCCAAACTCTCTCACTGAATTGAAGATTTGATGGTGATCTATTATACTTAGTGAAAATTATGTTGTTATATATTATTAGCTTCAACGATCATCATTGAGTTTGTTCACTGATTACTAAACTTGTATTGTAATAAAATAGGACTATGTAATTCCCTAAAGATAAACGTCACATCAAAGAACCTTCAACTAACACCCAACATATAGTTGAAGATAGAGAGTGTGATTATGATTTGAAGTGGAACTCAGTGATATCAAGACTCTCTTCTAATATGTTGTGAAACTTGATCAAGACTCATCGATAACTGAAAGGACTCAACGATAGTTGACTAGCTTCTTGTTGAAAAAGTTTATTTTGTCCCACTTTCTTGCACAAAAGTACACATCCATGCTTTTTCACATAAAATGTCCATGTACGGAGTTACTTTATTATCTACAAAGGTGCTTATCAACTTTGTGAAAATTCAATGTCATATGGGCCAAAAAGCCTATATCACCTGAAAAATAGGGACATGCACTCATCTTCTACGACGTGGACTATACCCTCGGATGTTCATTAAATGCGGTGAGTATAAATGTAAGGTCCTCTTTTGTTGTAAAGAAGTCTGGGGTGTCTTTTTATATTACTTTATAAGTTGTAATAGTTTAGTTTACTTTTGAGTCCTTTATGAAAAGAGTCATAGACTCTAAGAACTGTTTGTGTAATTGTGAAGCTATATAATAGCTTCACTAGTTTCTTTTGTTAGCAATCAAGCAACTATCATCTTCAATACATGCAAGCTTACGATATACAATTCCCGACTTCTCATTTTGTGTGTATTTGGTGATCCATTATCTTAGTCTTGTTTCTCATTATTTGAGCGTTATTCTTGTCTAATTCGCTTGCAGTGAAGTGTGCATCTATTCCTCGCTGATTCACGGACTCACAAGTGGTATCAGAGCTCTATCTTTGGTAGATTTGGTCAGTTTAAGAGGTTGTTTTTGGGCTGTTTGCAAGACTCCGGAATTGGTTTATTCAAGCAGTTTATCTGCTTCAATTTCCCGAATCGGGATTCTCCACATTTCCCGAATCTGATAACTAGTTTCCCGAATCGGATATTCGTATCCCGAGTCGGAAAACCTGTTTCCCGAATCCGGCTTTTCGAAACCCCGTATCAGCCTAAGATCTTCAACTCATTCTCCAAATCGGGATTTATACAATCCCGAGTCGAGGTCTGCTGTTTCCCGAATCGGACTTATCTGAATCCCGAGTCGGATCTTGAACACTTCCGAATCGGACTTATCATTTCCCGAGTCAGATTATATCAAATCCCGAATCGGGATTTGTACACTCTCTGTGTCGGGATTTGTACACTCTCTGTGTCAGGATTTTACAATCCTACCCAGATTTCACACTTAGTTTCTTTTTAATTTTCAAACTTTAAAAGACTTTAAGTGATTGAGTGGTGTTCGAAGAGAAACCCTTTCGAAGATCTTTCATTATGAGAATTCAATCTACTCAAAGTAGATCCACATCGTGAAGATAAGATGTCTAAAGAAATGATCAGTATTGGTTCCGAAACTCGACCCCCCGTTTTGGTCGTTGGCGAATACCAGCAATGGAAACGCCGAATGACCAACTTTCTCAATCTCCTGGATGATAAACTCATGATCTCAATCCGAGAAGGTCCAATCAGACCTACGGTCACGGTAGCTGAAGTCGCTAGAATCGACATATCTCCGCATCTACCTGCCTATGAGGTTGAAAAACCTTACGACATGTACTCTCCTGAGCAACGTACTCGAGCGGCCATTGACAAACGTGCCCTCACGTTGCTCACCATGGCGTTGCTAAATGGCATGTTCGTGAGAGTTGACAGTTGTAAGGATGCACGATCAATGTGGCTAGGTATTGAGCAACAAATGCAGGGAGGAGATAAAGCACTGGAAGGCCAGAAGGAAAACGCAATGAATGCGTATGAAGGCTTCTGTGCTCGTGAAGGCGAATCACTAACAGACACCTACAATCGTTTAAACACCTGTGTAAGTGAATTACGGAGACTAGGACTGAAAAAGAACCGATATGAGGTGAATGTGAAATTCCTCAGGCGGTTAAGCAAACTCTGGCAATCTGTCACTATCAGCATTCAAGTGGGCCAGAATCTTGGCCAACTTGAACTTCAAGATCTATTCAGCATGATGCTTCCTCATGAGGAGACCTTATTCGGTAAAACTGAAAAGAAGATTGACCCTCCTGCACTAGCCTTGATGTCCAATAGAGGACCAAGCTTCCATTAATCCTCATCCTTCCTACACGGTAGAAGAGCCTGTAGTTCTTGATGATGGACTTACCGAAGAAGAGACGTATCAGCTGGAAAACTCCTTCACCTTGATGGCTAAGTTTCGGGGAAACCCCCAACACTTCAACAGATTCAGACAAGGACCTCAGTTTGTGGGAGGTCAATCTAGCCAAGTCGGATACCAGTCGAGAGAAAGCTTTCAAAGAAACGATCAGGGGAGATCGAACAACTATCAATGGCGAGATAGTTCAGGGTTCAACCACCAAAATAATTACAATCAAGGATCTTATCAAGATCGTGGTCAAGGATACACGACAACAACCAGCAACAGCAAAGGGATCAGGAATACAACAATAACTACCACGGTAACAGAGGTAACTCCGGAGGTTATCAGGGAGGTGGTTACAATCAAAGGTGGAACAACCAATCTAGTCCCAACAACAACAACAACTGGACCAACAATAGCAACAACAACATCAACAGCAACAACCAAAATCAGCAATCCAATGACGGAGGTCGTTAGTACAACAACTCCGGCGTAACTGAATCACCCTAGCAGAACAAGGTTCCAGCTCTAGACTCCACCTGCAGCCAACCAGAATAGGAACCCGGCACGAGTTCCCACCTGCTACAACTGCAGAACTCCAGGTCACTATGCATCAGAATGCAAGACAAAGCTCAAAGACTCAACTTACTTTGAGAAAAAGGCTGCCATGATGAAGAAGAAAGAGCTCGGGAAAGTACTGATGGATGATGAGGAGAACTGGATTCAGGAGCCAGAGGATTCAGATGATGAAGGTCCGTCTGCTGTTCAAGGTCACTGCCTCATGGCAGACTTTGAGGAACCCATCATATCTGGTTCCTCAAACCAATCAACTGAGGAAGAAGCTGAGGTAACTTCCTATCCAAATTTATCAAATCTTGTTGAACTGTTAGAGTCTAAAATCCTGAGACTTGAGAGCAATCTCCAAATGGAAAGAGCTCTCGTCACAAGATTCAGAACTGAGAGTGTTGTTTACAAAAGTTGCTTAGAGGACCTTACCTTGAATTTTGACAGATTGGAGCTTGAGTCTGGGATTAGAGAATCTAACCTAGAAAACAAGCTCATCTCTCTCCAAAGATCTCACGACGAAATGAAAGTAGTCGTGAGGAACTCAAGCGCAAGTTCCAATTTCTTTGAGGAAAGAACAAAACTGTTTATTAAAATAGACGAGCTTGAGGAGAACAATCTAAAGGGAGGACAATCTGAACATACCTTGAGCTTGCTTACCAAGAAAATGACTCAGCATCCCTTTTACCAAGCCAAGCCTGGGTTGGGACATGTAGATAATCATGTTCTTGATAAAGCACCTGCACATCTATACAATTTTAATAATATGAGTGCTTCCAAACCAGAACCTAGGTCTATAAGAGGACATGACAATGAGAACTATGTGATGAAGACTGTAACCTTTACCAAAATCATTGATGGAAAAGTTGTGTCCTTTACCACCAGTCCTTCCAATAGTTCAACCAATAGTCCTCCCTCCAGTCCTGTTGCAACCGGTCCTATTTTCACTCCTGCCAGTGATCCTGAGAACACTTTTTCCAATTGGGACGACATCAAAGCTAGAACACCTAAGGTAGCCATGCCTCCCATCGACTATGCCAATCTGAACTCCAGTTACGACTCTAGGGAAATAGATACATATGTGGACGCTGATGTTATCCAACCTTTGGATGCTTCCGCTGTTGGGAATTGATGCGATAATAAAACATGCACATCGATAAAAACAATTCCTGAACACTAGATCCAACCCAAATCGTACACAATTTTGACAAGGTTAAAGATCATACCTTTAAAGTTTATACGGAGCGTTCGTCTAGATCGCTAACGGGGAGTACACCACTACTGCACCTCTGAGAGATCAGCTGCTAGACCGCGTATGGAGTTTCCTTGATACAAAAATCATGCGGATTTGTGTATATATATGTGTGTTCGTCGATCCAAGAGAGAGAGAGAATGAGAGGGTTTTTTTTTGGCTTTTCTTTTCAGGTAAGCAACTAATGAATAGAATGAATAAAACTATTAGGTTTACCATATATTTATAGACTTAATTATGGTAACACCCAATAACCAAAATGCCCGTTCAATTAATAAAGCCCGCAAGCTTTTTAATTAAACTAAAACACTTATTTAATTAATAAACTATTAATTAAATAATAACCCTTTTAAATTAATTAATTACCTATTAATTAATAAGCTACTATTATTTATTTCTCTCTTTAATAATTAATTACACCAATTAATTATTCCCACACATCCGGTAATTCCAAATATCTCTACTTTGGTGTGTAGTAGTGTGACCCACTAGTGCCTTATAACATTGGACATGATAAACCTCGTTATTGTCTTGCACATAATCCCTTCAGACTCCCACATGTGCCAGACAAGTAACTTAACTATTACCATTAGCCTAAGGAGGTCCCTTGCCAGACACTTAGGTTAACCAGGTTATAAGATCTCTTATATCCAGAGATACAATTCTCGCTAGAATTGTACACAGGTTCATTCCTTTTACACGCGATATTTCTAAAGTGAGTTTTAGACATAGAGCGGAGGACTTCAATCCTAAACTCAACTTTTCTTGACTCTGATTTCGATTGCCTGCAGTAACGGAACTTTCCAAATAACAACTATTATTCTATCTGAGCGTGGCCACACATTTCTGCCAATCTTAATCGTCAAGGGACCCAGAAATATCTCTCCTTTTAAAGAGGTGTAAATCCCTTCTTGACTATCTACATCTGGTCATGTGGCTTCCGCTGCATCTAGTCACGCCCTGTATGGTCACCCTGTTACGGTGCAACGTTAGAACATGCTAAGAGTACAACAGTCCTCACATTTCCACACCAAATATCTTAGGTCTAAGTACAACCTATCATCAAGTCAATGCTCATGACATAGGCTCCAAGGAGCAGACTTGAAACTGGTCACTTCCAATACCCAGACTCTCTGATGAGTATCTATGAATGTTTGGTCACATCACTTGTGCTTTTATTCGTTACGTTGAATAAATCATCAAACATCCATAATAGCGTTATAACCTTGTTGAGATTCCCACCTCAACAAGTAGCTACGGAACTTTTGATTTTCTTACAAGACTTGTATATAAAATCATGGATAAACT
The DNA here is from genome assembly GCA_030169165.1 of Centaurea solstitialis. NCBI lineage: Eukaryota > Viridiplantae > Streptophyta > Magnoliopsida > Asterales > Asteraceae > Centaurea > Centaurea solstitialis. The sequence goes on along the minus strand of CM058044.1, from coordinate 14,051,522 downwards.
AAATATGCTAAAACTGGTTAATTTGAGACAATCATGAATAAAAGTCCTCCTTATTTCTAACACACGGTGAAATAATACAACTTACACGATATAAAGTCTCAAAAATTAATCTATAGTAATAATAAAAAATACTAAACTAGCTACTAGTATCCAGGTACTGCATGTTTATGTAAAAAATTACACCAGTTGATTGTCGTATGAAGTTTATGAGGCTTAACCGTCGAGAGAAAGAAATTACAATCGATAACAAGTGCGACGAAAAGTAAAATAACACGAATGATTTGATGACGCAGGAAAAACCTCTCGAAGGAGGAAAAAAAGCTGCGGTCGACTGATGAACGGTCGACAGTGCACTATGTCACCAAGCAGGGGTGATGTCCTTCAAGATTACAGTATGCGTCGTGCGATTACAATAGAAATAATTATGCAATCGAACGTAAATTACAAGTATTGTGTAACTTTATGCTAGAGAATATAGTTGTTGCTTCGAGAGTTGTCCGAGGTCTTCTTAGTATTGTCTTCGTTGCTTTATATATTGATCTAGATAACGGTCGTGCATTTAATGCCTTCAACGGTCATAACGGACGTTGCATTGAATGATATTGAATCTTTGTCTTGATTGTCTTTAAATGATCTTGGACCAAGTCTTTAACCGAAAGCGAGATATTCGGTAAATGACGATTTCCTGTAATCAATAAGAAAACTCACGATAGAGGTTACCGTTAGCAATATGTCGTATGTCTTGTATAGAAATATCGTTCGACTGGTCGTTAGACTTATTCGACCGATTGTCATACTTGTTCAAAGGTATTATTAAGTTTATCTCAGGACCTTATCTTAATACAGGATTATCATCCTGAAAGATATCTTACGATTATAGTCGGTCGTCATACGATCGCAGATTTTTACCCAAACAGTTTGCCCCCAAGATTTAGAAAAATATTCTAATTTTTTACTAAATCTTTTAATCATAGAATGATAAGGCATAGAATAGATACGTTTGATGGAGTGTGATTCGTTTGACGGATTTGTTACCGTTACTGGCGTCGCTCGTTATCACGCCGTTAATTTGATAGCTGTCTATCTACTTAGGACGCGTGTCTCTGATGATGGTTCATCTTCGATTTCCCCCTTAAATAAGGTTAATTTTATTTTAGGAAACACAATTTCTTCAAACTTCTTCTGATTTCGTAATCACTCCCTAATCCGATTCGTTAATTTCGGCAAAGATCTTGAGCGATTAGAGCATATAAGGTACTCTTCTCTTTCCCTTGTTCATGCGTCTGAAATCTTTGGCTAAGAAGAGTTCAAGAGGTTTAGACGTTCTTAGGTTTACACGATTACGAAGTAGTTTAGAGAGATTAGATTTCAATATGTCGTCGGAGGTTAAGAGTTCAATCACCGAGAGTCTAGATGTCAGTGAGTTAAGAGAACTCGCGGGGCTGCCAAAGGGTGCCCACATTAGAGTGGCTGGAGAAATTCGATCGGCGGATGCTACGCAAGGATTTTCTGCCCTATTCGAGTGTCCATTTAAGATAGGGTTCCGATGGCCTTACTCTCCACTATCTCGAGCCTTTATGACTCGATTTGGTCTCTCTCCTAGACAACTGATGCCCCAATTCTGGAGGGTTATCCAGGTTATCGAACAGGTGGCGCGGGATTAGGGTCATCCTCCATTCTCTGTCGATGACCTTCTTTCGGCCTATCACGTGCCGAAACTCTCTTACAACCGTTATGAGTTGTTTCTGAAGGGTAGGAATGATACGATGCTTGTCCATCGTACTCAAGTGAATGATCGAGGTTGGAAGTCTCGATACGTCTTTGTCCAGACGTCGTTCGTCGTAGGGGATGGGTCTTGGGTCATTCCGGAATGGAACTCGAATGGTAACTATAGTATTCACTTGTTTCTTTAATTTGTTATATTGTACTGATTGCTAATCGTGCGTTTTTTTATGCAGCTATCGAGTTCGGTTTCGACGAGTCGACCGAGGTGATCGAACGTTTCCTGAGCTACAGCGTAACCGATCGCACGTTCAGGATGTCGAAGGGCGTTGAGGAGAGTGACGTCGAGCCTGAGGTCCAAATACTCGAAACGGAAGACATGGAAGGTAAAAATCATATGTTTTAAATACTTTAGGTCATACGTTTAAGTCGTTTGATTTTCACAAATCAAACTGTGTTTTTTGTAGGATCTGTGGCCAGGTCGAAGAAGACGACAACTATGGAAGCCGCTGCGAGGGCTGCCAAAAGAAAGGTTGCAGCCGCTGAAGGTTCGACGGCCAAAAGAACTCGGTCGTCGTTCGTCGGAGGAAGTCCTCCACCTAAGGATGCCAAACGAAAGGCTGAAGATGGAGAGGAGATGATTCCTCTAAATTTTTCCCCTCCGGAGGGGGTAATTGGTCAATCCTCTTCGGGGGTTGACAAAGGGAAAGGCATCGAAGGGTCTGGTCTTACAATCATGACCATAAAAATCCTTTGAGCTTTATGGTGGACGACGTCATTAGGAAGGCGTCCATCTTCCCTGTACTGGAACAGTTTCACTCTCCTGTACAGAAGGCTCGTATGGAGGAGATGGAGATTGAAGACCTGGATGTATCTGTCACCGGTCTGTCCTTCCTGGTAAGTTTTCATCTTTGTCTTGGTCGTACGATTTTATATTACGATCGTACGTTTTCTTATGTTTTTCTTTTTATCTTTTGCAGGCCTTCCAGACTAGTCTTAGCCTCCATTCGAGGATGGCTAAGATTAAAGAGGAGATGTCGGCCAATCAGGCTGACACAAAGTAGGCTAAGAATGAGGCCGAGAAGGCCAAGAAGAAAGCGGCTCAACTAGCCGACGAGGTGAATGCCAAGTCGGTTCAGATTGGGGACTTAGAGTCCAAGTTGGAGCTCAATGAGCGCTTTCAGGCTGAGCAGCGAAAAAGGCTGAGGATCTCCCTCGAGCGTACGAAGGAGCTTGAGAGCGAGATGATCGACGTCCGTCGACAGAAGGTCGATAGGGAGGAGGCTCTTTCGTCGAAGATCCAGGACCTTGAGGATGATGCTGCCCTGATTCGAGTGGTCGCACGAGCCGCACTTATGCGTCGTGTGATTGCTGGGACCATTACTCAGAAGATGGCGACTGACGAGGTGGAAGCTTTTCAAAAGCTGATGGGATCAGAAGACCTTTTGGACGATGATGATCTCAAGGACCTTGACGAGGAGAAGACGACAGACGACAAACCAACGGAGGTTGAAGCCACGGTGGTAGGGGAGGGAAATGTTGAAGAGAAGGCTCCTGGATTCGAACCTGCAGTTCAGATCCTAAATGAAGAAGTCTCCGTCGTCGACCAGCCTTCATCCAACATTCCTGTAGAATAATCTGGTTTTTAATAGATGTAATCGTATGATCTATCTTTTATACTTAGCCGTTTAGGCAAATATTTGGAATATTAATCAATGGTTCTTTTGTCTTATAACGTGTGTTTTAGCTTTTTGTCTTATTGCATGCTTTTATTTATCGTGCGACTAAGGCTTTAGGAAAATTATAGAAACGATTGTTTTGTCTTTTGTTCAATTAGTTTTTAAACGAGATGTTGTTTCATATTTTTTCAATTTTTTGTATTCGTAAGTGCTAATTTTATTATAGTTTTATTAATAATTTAATGTGTTAATAAATTTAATATCAATATTTTATGTAAAAAATTAAACAAACAAAATGAATAATTGACACAATTGTTGATTTAAATAACGAACAAAAAACTATGTTAAGTTGGTTTTTTGAATTGTGTTTGCAAGAAACCCAAGAATGATGAAATCTACATAGCAAGAGATGTTTAAGGCTATGCGTACTGCATGCCCAGGCTCAGCGGGCTTAAGCCCGGCAGGCTCAGCGGGTAGGGCGGGTTGCGGTACGCAACTCTCCATGCCGGTGGGCTCAGGGTTGGGAGGGTTGGCCACCCTGCTCTTTTATGTGTGTTGTGTGTGTTGTATGTGAGAGGGTTGGGATACGGGTTGTAGAGGGTTATGAGAGGGTTATGAGAGGGTTAAAAGAGGGTTGGAAAAAAGCTGATATGTTAGCTGATGTGGCAGTTAGGTTGGGAGGGTAGGGGTACTGATAGCCTAAGGCTATATTTCATTTCCAATTAACATGGAGTTGGTTGAGTTGTTGCTCGTTATAAAAAAGTATAAAATACACAATTATTCTAACCCCAAGAATTTAGGGTAAATTAAAGCGAAACTGACAAAGTTAATCAAATTACTGGGAATGACTTTTAAGTGTTATTTTGTTTTTTGAACGGAAACCAAAGAAATAATATAAAACCAAAACACAGAAGCAAGAGGTTCAAAGTAGCACCAACAAACAGAGAGGTTCAAACACACATAGATCCATACAACTACTAAGCACCAACAAGAAGGAGCAAAATCACCAAGAAAGAAGATGGCTTACAAGGGATAAACAACCTCACCCTTACAAATGTTGACCGGAAGCGTGATCAAAGCCGAAAACCACACCGATCGCCAGGACAGGTGCTCTAAACAACCTTCACCCAACTTTAGCAAGGAACCAATAAATGCTGTGGATTCCATTCACAGCGCTGCACAACTTGACGGAGAAAAGAAAAAGAACGCCTTGCAAATGACTTGCTTGTCAACCATAAAAACAGACTGTCGGTCGTCGGAGTCCTGATGAGACACCCATTTCATCAGGATTCTAGGCCTTTTCGCAAAAAAATCCCAACAGCCTAGAAGTCGTTCTCTGATGGTAGTTTGTCCAGGCTGCGTTCTCTCACAATCCTTGTTGCGAACCAAATTTGTGGTACCTGCTGCTAAAAACGCAGATGTGGTACCTGCTACAAACACGCAACTATGACGACACCTAAAACACAATTGAAACACCTGTTTTTGAGCTCTTCTAGCCACTGAGTTGCTGCTGCCTCCGTCTATTGCTTCAACTTGGGTATCTCCATATAGGTACCGCAAGACTGTAGCCTAACTGAGCAGTCCCATTTGTTGTTCACGAAGTGCCAAAGACAGCCCCGCACATGCCAGGAAAGTAAGCAGCAAGTGTTTTTGCTGCTGCAGACCCCGGAGCCATCTGCATCCCCTGTCCAAATAGCCCCTCTACACCAGCGACTTCGACCACCACCCGAACTTTTACTCATTGACCGCATCACCACCATCCAACCAAGCAAACCATTCAAAAACCAAAAATGTTTTCCAAAGTTGCTTCTTTGTGGGTTTAGAAACATCTATGGAATCAAAATCAATATGATTTAAAATCAAGATCCTTTTAAGATAGTACTCTTCGTTGGCTGCAAATAAAAGAATGTAAGACATACCACAAAATCAAAAAATAACTTAATCACAGAAAAATTAGAGGAAACTATAGGATAATTGTACCTTATCACCAACATAAACATCTTCTTCACAAAGTTAGATGCATTTAAGTATCAAGCAAGTGCAACCATGCCACATATCTGCATACCGAAATAACAAATTAGGGCGTCAATCACTCAAAAACAATGGCAAAGCAATTCCAAATTTAACAAGAGGCTCCATAATGGACTGCCTACTGATGCAGATCATGTCAAAGGCCTACATTGTTCCAAACTGCAAAAAATTGAATAGATAATTTAACCAATAAGAGGACATTTGAACATTCAGACAACAGAAAGTATGTGGTTAGTCTCTTACATTCAATTTTGTCCTCTTTGTATTCAACATCCTCGATTGTTGTCAAATAGAGAGAAGCGTTATCAGCTGTCACAATTCCGTTGCTAACCTGTGGAGAGCAAAAAAAGGATTTTTGAAAGGAAGTAATCATCTAAAGAAAGGTGAAGTCGGGATACAACAAATAAGAGCAACAATAACACCCACCATCACCACCACCAAAAACAAAAGAAGATTTATAACTATAATTAAAGTTCGAGTAATGAAGCAAAAAGATGCATGCTACCAGGACCATTAAGCTTGAGAACATAGTGTCAGATATACAACAAAATGCTTGTTCTCAAGAAACAAGAAGTAGAAAGACTTAAATTGCGGGTTGTAAGGAGCAATTAAAGAAAAAAATAACATCTATCAGACCTAATACAAGCAGAGAAAAAATCCGTGTATTTGATTGTGAAATCGTCATCCGATTGGCGTAAACCCGAACCCTTATAGCAAACCCATTCAGCAAGACCCTCCTGATGTGAATACAAACCTAAATATTTCTTACACGTTCTTATTCGGCTTAATTTCAAGTACTATTTAATTACCTTGAATGAAATGTTTACTATTGCAATAGAATCAAAATCCATTTGCCTAAATCCAAAAAAGAACTCATTTACCATATCAACCAGCAAACACCAATCCAAATTACGGAGTGAGAATTCTTAGTTCTAAGTTCTAACCACCAAAACATGAAATCAAAATGTGATACCTCTAGGTCCAAGTGTAAACCCTACAACACCTGCAAGCTTATCAATTTCGGCCTGCATAGCTGCCGTAGATTTATGATGAAATGCAATGTATTTAGCCAAAGCACGAACCGCAAATCGGCGATCCGTTTGCCTCATCTTGTGAACAGTCTACAATTGGTTAATCCTCCTACTTCCATCAATCAGATTCACCTGCTCGAAGAAAAACCTCAAAACATCACATCAGAAAACGTAACCAATTCACATACAAAACGACAAAAACAAAAACGCACAGGTGATGAGGTCAATTCTTTGAAGAGATAAGAATAAACAAATAAATGCTACCTTACTCCATAGTAAGTTGAAAATTTGGATGCGTTAAGACCACCACTATGAGCATCGGTACAAAACATTAAAACCATAATGCATCTCTTCAGCAGTCTCACCCACAACCCCATTGGCCAACATCTTCCTCAACATGAATAAAATACTAAAATCACTTAAAAATGCAGAAGGTACTAACAATCGATCAATAATATATGAAATAATTGGAGTTAAATAATTCTCGGAACCCTAAGGGTTAAAATAATTGGAGTTAAATAATTGGATTAAAATCACTTAACTGATCAATTTTCCAACCTTTGAAATATAAACAAGATAAAAATTGATGAGATGTTCGAATCGAAACTGATGAGATATTCAAATTGAAACTGGTGATACCTTTAATTGGATGCCATGTGCTTAAGCAAACACCAAAATTAGAGAATTGGAGAGAATAAGTTAGTGGTTGCAGTGGAATCACCCTTGCTTCCATAACCATCGGTCCCTGTTCGTTATCTTCAAACAAAATATTTAAGAGATTTTGCAAAATTAAGCTATAAAATGTGATAAATTCAATGAAATGAAGATGGAGACCTTACCAGGAGGATAGGGATAGGTTGGAAATTGTAGGAGACAACATGAGGGAAGCCATGGAAAAGTCATATTGAGATGGAAGAGAAACCTAGAGACTGGAGTGAAGACGTGGGTTGGAGATACGGGGAGGGCAGTTTTCTTGAAAATCAGTTTCTTGAAAACAGTTACGTGAATTCTTTTTAATATATAGTATAGATAAGAGTATTCGTGCGACTGACGAGTTGTCTTGCGCTCTTGCAAAATAATCGTGCGTTAAAGCATTTATCTTGCGATTCATGCGATTTTAATCGTGGCGATCCTTGCGATAAGCATGCAATTAAATCATGCGATACTTGCGAAGTTCGTGCGATACCCGCGAAAAAAATGACTAAGGGGTGGCCGTTGGCTTGGCCAACGGCGCTCCGCTGCTTAAGTCGGTAATAGATAATAGAGAATAAATCGTATGTAAATTGGTTAGAAATAATACCTTTTGAGGTGATGGGCATTCCAACTGCGTGAGATTTCCATACCTTCCATCGTCGTAAGTCTGTATGCTCCATTTCCAACAACTTTGGAAATTATGTACGGTCCTTCCCATTAAATGGAAAGTTTTCCAGCGTTTTGCTCTTGAGTGTTCTGGAACACATGTCGTAAGACATAATCTCCAACTTGGAAGATTTTGGCCTTTACCTTTTTGTTGAAGTATCGTTCAATAGTTCCTTTTTGTGCAACCATCATACGTAATGCGTTTTCTCGAAGTTCTTCTAGAGCATCCAGATCGTAGGACAAGTTTATAGCATTTTGATCGAATGTACGATTCCTGGCAATAGGTACTTGGGCTTCAATAGGTAGGACGGCTTCACATCCATGTACTAAAGAATATGGAGTTTGTCATGTTGATGCTCTTGGTGTCATTCGATTTGCCCATAGGACAAAAGGTAGTTCTTCCACCCATTTACCTTTCGCTCCTTTTAATTCTTGGAGTAGATGTAACCAATTTGATCCCACGTTTTTCACAGAACGTATGAGTTTTCTTGTTTATGAATTGTGAGCCATTGTCGCACATAATTTCAGATGGTACGCCAAATCTGTATATGATGTTATTCTGGATGAAGGATATGACTTCCTTATCTCTGACCTGCGAAAAAGCAGCAACTTCTATCCACTTCGAAAAGTAGTCAGTAAGTACAAGTAGATATACTTTTTGTCCAGGAGCAGGAGGTAGTTTACCCACGATGTCCATTCCCCATCGCAAGAATGGCCAAGGAATTAAAACTGAATGTAAAGGTTCAGATGGTCGATGGGTCATACCTGAATGTTTTTGACAAGCATCGCATCGTTGGACATACCTTATTGCATCTTCTCGTAAAGTTGGCCAATAATATCCTTGTCGTGAGATCCTGTTAGGAAGGCTTCTGCCCCCTGCATGGTTTCCACATTCTCCGTCGTGCATTTCTTAGAGGATTTGATTCATTTGAGATTGACTTGTGACGCATCGTAGGAGAAGTCCAGATGTGGATCTTCGATAGAGTTGATCTTCAAATATTGTATACCGTGAAGCTTTAGATCTTGTTTTTCGAGCTTCCATCTTATCTCCGAGAAGTTGGTCGTGCTTGAGATAGTTCCAGATGTCAAGCGACCAATTGTAGACTTCCTCGTTCATCTGTACTTCTTCTTTCATTTCGATTGTTGGCGTCGTGAGATGAAGTATAGGGATGCTTTTCATAGATGAATCGTTGAATGCAGATCCCAAATTAGCTAATGCGTCATCTTGTGTGTTTAAATCTCTTGGAATTTGCTCTATCGAGAAGTGATCGAATCGTGCGACTCGATCTTTGATGATCTTGAGATAAGTCATCATCTTTGAGTCTTTTGCTTGAAAATCTCCATTTACTTGATTCACTACAAGTAAGGAATCACTTCGTACGTGCAGGTGATTTTCCCCCAGTTTATGAGCTATATCCAATCTAGCGATCAAGGCTACGTATTCTGCTTCATTGTTTGTGGCCTTGAACTCGCATCATATGGAGTACACCATATTTCCCCCTTGTGAGGATTTTAAGACAACACCTAGTCCTGATCCTCGGACGTTCGAGGATCCATCAACATAGAGTAACCAGGGTTGGTTGTCTTGAATCGTCACATTATGAACCTCGTCGCATGTCATTGGTTCTAATCCATGACTAAATTCTGCTACAAAGTCTGCTAATGCTTGTGATTTTATCGCCGTCTTAGGTTTGAATTCAATGTCAAACCCACTGAGGTAAATGCTCCACTTAGCTAGTCGTCCTGTGAGCTCAGGCTTTCGTAGGACAGTCTTAAGCGGATAGTAAGTTACGACAATAATATGATGCGATTCAAAGTAATGTCTTAACTTTTTTGTAGCAGTCACGAGGCCTAGTAGCAGTTTTTCCATTGATGTGTACCTGGTTTCCACGTTGAAGAAGGATATACTTACGTAATAAATTGGTCGTTGCTGTTGGTCTTCTTCTCGTACGAGCACTGCGCTTGTCGCGTTATTGCTTACTACTAGATATAGCTGCAAGCTTTCGCCTTCGACTGGTTTAGTCAATAATGGTGGTGAGACCATATATTGCTTTAAATCTTGCAAAGCTTTTGTTGGGAATTTATGAGATCCAACCTAAACTGATTAGATACAATATCGAGAGGGTTTAGGGTTTATACCTTACGAGGATTACAAAAACTGACGTCTGGATTGCTAACGGGGAGTACACCACTACTGCACCTCGAGAGATCAGCTGCTAGACCGCGTACAGAATTATCCCGACACACAAATCAGTCGGATTTGTGTAGTTGTGTAGTCGATGGTGATGTAGAGAGAGAGTAGTGAGGTAGAGAGAGAAGAGAGAGAGAGAGAGAGATTAAGAGGGTTTTTTCAGACTTTTCTTTTTGGTTAAGCAACTAATGAATAGAATGAACGAATAACCTATTAGGTTTACCATATATTTATAGACTTATTTATGGTAACACCCAATTAACCAAAAAGCCCGTTTAATTAAAGGCCCGCAAGCTTTTTAATCAAACTCAAACACTATTTAATTAATAAACTATTAATTAAATAATAACCCTTTAATTAATTAATTTCCATAAATAATAAATAAACATTATTATTTATTTTCTATCTAATAATTAATTATACTTAATTAATTATTCGGTTATTCCACACAACTAGATAATTCCCAAGTATCTCTAATTTGGTGTGTAGCAGTGTGACCCACTAGTGCCTTATAACATTGGAGACGGTAAACCATGTTACTGTCTTGCACATAATCCTTTCAGCTTTTTCATGCTCGTCCGTCCATAAGAAACCTTGATTTTTTCGAAGAACATTATAGAACAAGTGGCATTTATCCGATGATCATGAGATGAATCGGTTTAAAGCGGCCACACGTCCTGTTAGTTTCTGAACTTCTTTGACATTTCTTGGGGATTGTAATTCGGTGATGGCTTTCACTTGCTCAGGGCTTGCTTTGATTCCTCGTTGTGTCACCAAATAACCCAAGAATTTTCCTGCTCGTACTCCGAAAGAGCATTTTGTTGGATTGAGCTTCATCTTGTATTGTCGTAGGATGTCGAACGATTGCTTTAGATGATCCACATGGTCCATCGATCGTTCTGATTTCACAAGCATGTCATCGATGTAGACATCCATCGTACATCCAAGATGTTCTTTGAACATCATATTCACCAACCTTTGGTACGTCGAACCTGCATTCTTAAGACTAAATGGCATTACTTTATAACAATATATGCCTTTGTCTGTCATGAATGCCGTTTTTTCTTGATCGTCCGTGTGCATCAATATTTGATTGTATCCTGAATATGCGTCCATGAATGTGAGCAATTCATGTCCTGTCGTCGCGTCTACTATTGCGTCAATGTGAGGTAGTGGAAAAGGATCTTTTGGGCATGCTTTGTTTAAATCTATAAAGTCGATACAAACTCGCCATTTCCCATTTTTCTTTTGTACGACGACCACGTTGGCCAACCAGTCTGGATACTTGACTTCTCTGATCTTGCCAGTTTTGAGCAGATTGTCGACTTCATCGTTAATTACTTTGTTGCGCTCAGGTGCGAACTTACGACATTTCTACTTTATTGGCTTGAAAGTAGGGTCTACGTTCAGCTTGTGTGATATGACGTTAGGATCTATCCCAACCATATCTTCGTGCGACCAAGCAAAACAACCTGAATGTTCCTGCAAAAAAGATATAATCATATTTTTTATGTCAAGAGGGAGCGACGCTCCTACGAAGACTTTTCGATCAGGATGTTCAGGATCGAGTACGATTTCTTCTAATTGAAGATCATCGTTCGACCGCTTTCCATCCTGGCTTTGTAATTGCTAGATGTCCTGCGGCTTTGTCTTCATCGTGATTTTGTAGCATTCTCAGGCAATTTTCTTTTCACTGATAATTTCTTGAATTCCCCATGGAGAAGGAAACTTGATCTTCTGATGGTACGTCGAAGGTACTGCTTTCATCTTGTGGATCCAAGGTCTTCTAAGAATAGCATTATAGGCCGACTGGTAGTCTATAACATTGAACTTTGTTTGCTTGTTAATTCCTTTAGCGAAGACATGTAAGATGATTTCTCCAAGAGTGTTCATCGAATCTCCGTTGAATCCAATCAGAGTAGTGCTTCGTCGTACGATCTCAGATCGTTCGATTCCCATGACTTTAAGAGTATCTGCAAAAATAACGTTAGCAGAACTACCTCCATCGATCAATATTCTCTTAGTCAAACAGTTTCCGATTGTCAACTGGATGACTAGAGCATCATGATGTTTATGATGGACCCCTTGAGTATCATCTTGGTCGAACGCTATTATCATTGCATCGAGCTCTTTTTCAGCCTTCGATTTACTTCATCAGGGATAGGGTGTTCGTCTGGCCCTTCTCGCGCATGTCTTTTAGCTGCAGAATATGTAAGACCGCATACTTCTGATCCTCCAGTGATGCAATTTACGACTTTAGTATGAGCTGGAGATGCTGGTCTTCCTTCTTCATCAGGGATGACGCCTTTAAGATGTCCGTTCGATTTCAGGTACGAAACCTCCTTCTTAAGACTGATGCATTCGTCCGTCGTATGACCATGGTCTTCGTGGAAATCACACCATTTGTTTTAATCTTTGTCTTTGCTGGGATTTTCGGATTTCTTTGGCCATCGTACGTTCGCATCAATCTTTCGTAATGAATCTACCAAATCCTTCGATGTACCTGCAAAATTGTAAGTAGACAATTCCGGATAACGAATTTTAGTTGTACCTTTATTCAGTCGGGCTTTTGATTCATATCGAGGATTTCCAATCTTGTTTACTCTTTTGTGCTTAAAATCATGCTTTTGTGCACTAAGAGGTTTCTTCTCATTCGAATGCTTTTGTCGAAAGAGAGCGTCATCTTCTATCCTCATGAAAGCTAATGTTCTAGCTCGCACGTCGTCAAAGTTTTTTGGTGGATATTTCGTAAGTTCCAGATATAATCCAGAGGAATCATCCAACCTACGTTTGTATGCCTCAATTGCAGTCTTCACGTCGCAATTCTTTACTTCGATCATAGCTGCATTGAATCTGTTAAAGTAGTCGCGGATTGTTTCTCCTGACTTCTGTACGAAGTAGTACAGGTCACTAGTCTGTTTCTCCATCTTACGACTGCTGGCGAACTGTTGGGTGAATTGGTTTACCAATTCTGCGAAAGATCCAATACTTTTTGGCTTTAAATTGATAAGACATTGCAACGCTGCTCCTGTCAAAGTCGATCCAAAACTTTTGCACATGTGATGCGGTAATTATCGTATATAAAAAGCGAAACAAGTTTTAACCTCTAATGCCTAGCCACTATCTTACCACATTCACAAGCAAGCGTACCTGATCGTGAGTAATATAGTGTAGAAAGTGCAGGTATCGTATCTACCACTGGGAACGGTCAAGTTTTGTAGACTATTAATCTTGACTAGTTTAATTAACCTAAAGCTTTGGGGGGTTTTTATGAAAAAGGTTTAATTAATAAAAAAGACAACTAAATTAACTAAGAAACTAAGAAAGCAAATAAAAGATTATTTAAAACTATATGAATGAAAACAGTAGTACTTATTATGGTATAGTGATTCCCCAAGTGGATGATTTAAACTAGCCAAAGGTTTGGTTGTTTGATTATTGTAGGAATTTAAGTCTGGGACACCCTAGCATGTTATTATTATGGCTGTCAACTAGGTTATTGGTCCTCCTAGTCCCAATACATAGACTGTTTGTCAGGCAATCTAGTACCAGTCACCCAATCCTATCTCTATTGCACTGTATTCTACTACCTGGTCCCTCTCGGTCCGAGTAACCACCTAACACAACTCTCCGGGTTACGAAGGAAAGGTCAAGAAAGGTTGATTAACCTATCGGAGTCTATCTATCTTGGTCCAACAGATAAACCTAACCAACGAGTTCAAATAACCATACAATACGAATCAAATCGGAACCATAACATACATTCAATGAACCAAAAACAAACCAATAAACATTAAATCATAAAATCATCATCCACAAGGTTCATCAACCATAATAAGTACCACTATAGAAAACTACTCACTAAACATAATAGAGTCAGAAAACAAGAGAGTAGAAACAGACATTATACCGACAGTACAACGACGGATGATCGAAAATCAAACCCCGTAGCGTATCGGTACAATAACCCTCTCTCTCTAACACTAAAGAACTCAGAACTACACACAAATTTTACTCTATGAAAACTGAAGAAGGAAGCCAGTATTTAAAAGGAGAGACTCGGAGCCCGTTTCGCGATCGCCAAGCGGCATCCTCGCGGCGCGAAACACTTAGGTCAAACCCTGGATTTCAACTTTGACGAACTTGGCGGCGCCAGACTTGAAACTTCGCGGACGCGAAATGGCTACTGGATTGTCTTTATGCAATTTTCACGTTTTCTCGCCTTTTTCCGTACTTTTTCGTTCCACGGCCTCCAAAACCTATAAAAGTAAGAATAAGTCCAAAGTGTGAGTAATTAGACCAAAAATGGGTGAGAAATGGGGTTAAATCATTCAATTAAGCATAACCAAAACATATATAATTTTGGTGTTATCAAAATCCCCACACTTAAGCTTTGATTGTCCTCAATCAAAAGACTGAAAGATAAGAAAAATAACGCCAAAATTATCTCCACCCAAGATCATTCCAGAGAACAAAGAATACTCACATAATCGAACACAAGAATAAGATACATCAAGCAATTGGATACCAAGATCAACCTTTTACCCTCACATAGTATGAATGACAATTTAAAGTGTATCTCTCGGGGGTAAAAGTGTATATATGATAAGTGATCACACCAATACTCGACTAATTCCCGCATGCATAAGCTTGTCACCAAATCTAATCTCCACCACTGAGAAGTTGTCAACCGTCAAGAGGACTTTAGGGTTGTAATGGGCTAAGGGTTAAGGGTAGCATAAAGGATATATAAGTGACTAAGGGTTGTAGCAAAAACCTGAAAACTAATCAGTTTAGGATTTTGTTTTTGAGGGTAAAAGCAAAATCAGCACATCGACTCTTTTGATTTTGCTTTTTCGATGATGAGTCGTTTTCTCTTTTACTATCTTTCTTTTCTTTTCTTTTTCAAGCTCTATATTTTTTTTTCTTTTTTTCAACTTCAACTCTTTTCACAATCCCTTTCTCTATTTGTCAGATTTCATAAAACGGACCAAAAACATAAAAAGTTCTCAACTTTGAGCTACGGCCAAAAGATAGATAAAAAATGGGCTAAAGGATAAAGTGTATTGGGTAAAGAAATGAAAAGGCTAAGGCTCAAAATTGGTTTCAAGGGATAAAGTACTAAAAGTGAGTACTTTCAAGAATTCGGCTAGACAAATTAAATAACCTTAAGATGAGGTTATCTAACGAAGGCTAAAAGGGTTAGAAACGAAGGCCTCTATCAGTGCAATAGTGATAAATACTTCTCTTATGTGGTCTCGACAAGCATTCAAATGACAAGTTCTACCTTCGGTCAAAGTCGATATTCCTCACGAAATAATAAATAATCAGGCTCAAACTCTCAAAGGAATTGGGTAAGGCACTCATGGTAATTGGTATTCCAAGGCATCCTTTTACTCAACTAATCTCATTCAGTGTTCTCCTACGCAAGCAACTAAGTTCCAAAAACAATCTTAGATTTCGAAAAAATTGGGGTCAAGTCTCAAAGCTTTCAAAAATTTGAAAAACGACAAACCAAAAAGAAAAAAATGAACCCATTTAAACAGATAAGTCTACATAACCCCCTCGCCACACTTAAAATTTGCCGTGTCCTCAATGCAACAGTTAAAACAATTAAGGAGTAATTGGGAAAAAGAGAAACTTCCCGGGTTATGTGACGAAATCTGTTCTGATCTGAGAGAGAGAGTATTCCAAAATCGTGCTCGGTTCAAGATCATAGATCACTGTATCTATTACCAAAAAGAAAAAGAAAAAGAAGTAAAAACAACAAAAGAAAAATAAACCAACTAAGCAAACAATTAAAAGTCTTAAATCCTAAACAAACCAAACAAAAATAAAAAGATGTCCAACCAAACAAACCAAACAAAGCAAGAATAAAAATTGTTTAAACAACCATATCGAATAACGGAGATAAAAGAGATAGAGATCAATAAGGGCCACAAGGTTGGTTGCGCCAATCCACGAGGCGGTGCGTCCTCGGAGTACGGCCAAAAAGGTGATGGAGTATACGCGGTATTTGGTTGAATACCGAAGTGGGAGGCCATTTGGTTCATCACTCCACTTTGCCAATTTGCTTGGTGGAGAGCCTCCGTCGTGTTGTATTCCATGTGTTGATGATGTTGGCCATAGGACAATGACATCTTCGAGAGTCGGTTACTCAAGTCTTGATAACCCGAATACGCCGTCCAATCCGCCGGTTGTTCTCCCGCGTTCGCCCCACTCGTGCCACCGGTCTCTTGTGTTCTTCGAGGTGCTCTCCTCGTCCCATAAGCTTGAGGGTTGTGAATCCACGTGTTCCGATCCCCGCTAATCAAATGATCAACCAACGCCACACCCATGCCACGGAGTTGGTCCATATCAATCAACCCCATCTCACCAAGGTTCGTCATCGAGGCAATGGCACCCTCGGTTAGGATACCGAAGTGCTTGGCTAGAAGCGTGACATATTGGCCACCAACCAATCGACTCCCCTCTCGATAACCACTTGCCTTAACGAGTTGCATGGCAATAAGGTACGGAGCATTCGGATACTTGTCATCCGTAGAAAGCTGCTCAAGAAGCCAAAAATCGTACGTAGAAACTTTTTCCTCACTCGAGGAACGAGCATTTACCGCGTGAATGAGCATGCGGTGCAAAAGTCGGTCCGAAGAAGCAAGAAAACCTTTTCACCTTAAGATTGTTTCCATAGTCACCATCACCCAAAATCGCCCAAGCCAACCGAGGATCAAAACCGTCCTGTCTTTTCGCAGTCGCCCACATGTACTCCACAAATCCGGGAGCATCGACCTCATCTTGGGTGTATATCCCCAAAGCAACGGCAAACTCAACCAAAGAAAGCGATCGTCACACTACACCGAGTCGGAATGTCATGCATGACTGGTAGAACTCCTCAAGGGCCTTTCCGGCGTCAAAACGAAAAGTGGCCACGAACTCAATGATAAGCTCGCGGTAGAGGGTCTCGGCAATATCAAAGACTCGTTCCCATGCACGGCATATGTAATACTCGGTACCATCTTCATCGTAGGCGTGCTTCTCGAGTATCGCCTTGATGTGGTTCTCGACTCCCATGGATCGAAGGAGGTTCCACTGTATCCTCGGCACTAACACTTGACGGGCGAGAAGCCGGTTAACTGTATCCCGGTATTCCTCACTCTTCGGAGCGTTCAAAGTTGGGTCGTTCATGAAATAGGTGAAGGTATGGCTCCCATCCGGTGCACGGAAGGTTGGAGCGGTGGAAGTTGACGAGCGGGTTCTTTGTCTCTACAAAATTCAAAGTACCATTGTCTTAGATACAATTGATCAATAAACACAAGACAAGGTTTATGCATATCAAAACCCAACGAGACAAAGCTTCCATGACTAACAAGTTCATCTAACGAATGCATGCGTGAAAAACCAAAACAAAAAAAGGGGGGTGTGAAACATCCCCACACTTGAACTTTTAGTCCAACTTCCATCAAAACAAATCTAGCTAATTAAACAAGAGTGGGGGAAAATCCCCACACTTATCATCAAAGCACATTCACTATATTCAACAAATAAAAAAAAAAGCATGCTCGAATGAAATTTCAATCAAAGTGTAAAGCATGCATCAAACAATAAGCACTAAACAATCAATGGAGCTTCAAGAATAATCTAAAACCTATGAAAGCATAAAAACACCATTGATGCCCAAATCAAGATCTAATCTTACCAAATCAAGCTAATCCAATGAAATTGAGTTTAGGAAACATACCTTTGCCATGAAGAATGATGAAATTGAAGCTCAAGAATTTCGAATTTCGCAAGTACTTGAAGGGAGTTCGCGGCGCCTAGAGAGAATTAGGGTTGTGGACTTTGAAAAAGTGAGAAAGAAGGGTTTAAAAACCCGTCTGCACCGATTTCGCGTCGCCAAACAGGAAGTTTCATGTCGCGAAACGGGCGGTTTTCGAAAATTTTACCCTAATTTGAGAACTTCGCGTCGCGAGACGGCCTCTTCACGCCGCGAGATTAGAAAATTTTACCTGATACCAAGGCTGGCTGACTTCGCGTCGCCAAGCTTAAAAACTGGCGATCGCGAAGAGTCTTTTGTTTCCACTTTTCGAAAATCTTCGTCGCGCGTCAGATTTGCTCGATTTTGTCTTCTATCTCCTCCGTATGGTCATCTAAGCAATAACAAACAAAACTTATTAGAAAAACACACTCGAAAAATACTAAAAATGACAAACGAAAAAAATTGCTCGGGTTGCCTACCGAGAAGCGCTTCATTTTTTAATGGGTCTAGAGCTCAATCCCTTTTTCAGCTCATTTCTTGGCGCGTCGGGCTGACGAGCCCTTCTTCTTCCTATGCTCTTTCTTGGAGGGTCCCGACCCGTTGGTTGTTTAATTCACTTGGTGTATCGGGTTCGGATAGTCCTCCGTCTTCTTTACATGTTCATGAGGGAGTAGTGGGCGGTTCGTGTTCTTCTTGTAAGCTTGAGAAGGATCCTCATAAGGCTCGCCGAGATGGGTGACCGGCTCTTCGTTGGGATCAAAGTAGATTCGCTTATCTCCATACCCTAAGCTTGACACTTGATTTCGCATGTTGGTATTTACTTGGGCGGTGTGTAGAAAGGCTCTTCCAAGAATAATCGGGATCTCTGTGTCTTTCGGAAGCTTAGCTATGATGAAGTCCGTGAAGTAGACAAAGTTTCCAATTCGAATCGGGACTCCTTCCGCTATCCCCAACGGTTTAGTCATGTATCCATTCACCCCTCGGTATTGGTAGTCTGTTGGAACGATCTTCTTGACTCCCATTTTTCTGCAATAACCAACAGGCATCATGTTAAGAGCGGCACCTGAATCTATCAAAGCAAGACCATTAAATTTAGAACATGAAATAGGTAAGTTGTAACTTCCCGGATCATGCTTGATAGGTGCAATGTAGATGAGTTCATCTTCCGCCGCCTTCTCTTTCTCCTTCTCTTTGCCTTTATCCTCCTTTTTCGGTATCACGAACTCCGCATATCCACCTTTCTTTCCGTCTTGCTCCTCATCATCGCTTGAAGAAATGGGTCCTTTGAGTCCTAGATGCTCGAACGAAATGGTGAACCCCTCCGAGTCATAGTCCGTGGCATAATCAGGTTCACTACCACTATCGCTCTCCACATACTTCTTTGTGTAAATATCCGTCCACTTCTTCTTTGATGGTTCTCCGGTCATCATGAGCATTGGCTTCGCGTTCTCTACCTTCGGGTTGACTTGGGTTTGCGTTGGCAGCTCCCCTTGAGTCCTTTCACTTAGCAATTGCGAAACACGACCAACCTGCAATTCCAAATTCTGGATAGTACTTTGATGGTTACGTAAATACGAACCTACCTCATCGTTGAGCTTCTTTTGTGCATCCATGAATTGGAGAAGTCGGTCCTCGATAGAAACACGCGGCTCTCCATCCGTTCTTTGGGTTTGTTGGTTTGGTGCAAAGAAACCCGGAGGTCTAGAGATGAAGTTACGATTGTTGCTCCACCTCCCTTGATAGTCGCCTCGGTTGAGGTAGTTTACCTCCTCAGGTGTCATCATCGGACGATTCGGGCAGTCTTTAGTCAAGTGTGGTCCATTTCACTCCTCGCATCCAACCTGCAAAGCATGAACAGATTTAATCAGTTCTTCTATTTTACGTTCAAACTTTACCTGTTGGTTTTTCATTGCGGCTAGTTCATCGGATGGATCGAAGTCGGTTGAGATCTTTCCGGCCATTCTCGGGATTTGCAAGCTCTTGTCCGTCCTCCAATCTGTGTTGTGTATAAGCATGTCCTCAAGAAGCTTATATCCTTCCGTGAGCGTTTTGTACATAAAGACACCTCCGGCAGATGAATCTAATGTAGCTCGTGAAGAATAAGCAAGCCCACTATAGAAAGTTTGGACTTGCTCACTCTTACTCAATTCGTGACTCGGGCACGAGTTTAGAAGGTGATTGAAACGTTCCCATGCTTCGGATATTGTCTCCCCATCATCTTGTTGAAAGGATCGGATCTCGGCTCGTAACTTGTCAATTTTGGATGGTGGAAAAAATCGGGAAAGGAACTTTGAGCAAAGTCCTTCCCAAGTGGTGATCGAACTTGGCTCCAACGATCGTAACCAAGCTCTGGCTTCTCCGGTGAGTGTAAGAGGAAAAACTCGAAGGCAAATTGCATCATCTCGGCCTTCCTCCGTTTTGAATAGATCACATATGTCCACGAAGTTCTCCAAGTCAAACAAACTTTTTCCAATTACAAAATCCATACAACAAACAATCTCCCCATTTATGCTAGCATCATCTTCAGAGCAAAGTCTTCAAACATGAACTCATCTTTTAGAAAAGCATAATTCTTCTGTTGAATCAAAAACATTGTAGATCACTTGAATCAATCCACTACACTGTCAAGCTTCTTAACCAACATTGATATCTTTGACCAATCCAACATTCTCATCAATCTTCACAACTTGATATCAACCTTTAAATCCAAGGCTTTTCAACCTCAGATTCAAAAGAATCAAATTCATAATTCTCTCTAGCTCCCCCTTAACCCTTGCTTTATTCTTTCAAACTCTTCATCAATTATTCCTCTTCATCCATATTTCCTCTCAATCCACCATCAGAATGTTCTTCAAATGTTTTCATTTTCAACTCTTGACACTATCATCTTTTTCTTCATGAAATATCCACACTTGTATCACGATCAACATTGATACTTGATTTACCCAAACATCTTGAAATCTTCAATCAACCATACTTGATATCTTGAATTCTTCAACATATATCAGTTTGAACTCTTACACATAGTTCCCATACCTTCATTGTGTCTTCGCATATATCATTTTGAACTCTTACACATAGTTCCCATACCTTCATTGTGTCTTCGCATATGTCTTTGATGAAACTTCTCCCCCTCATGATGATTAGGAGAATTCTGAGCATCATGAACAATCAAAGACATCATCATCAAATATTTCATTCACAGGAACTACTCCCCTCAAAAGTTGGTTTACCATTCAAAGAACCATATGTCCCCCTCAATCAGATATCTCATCTATATCAGAGTGCTCCCCCTCAAATCCAACTCAAGTTGCTCCCCCTCAAATGATGGGTAATCGGCTAACATAGAAGCACATTTAGCAACTATTGACACAACAACTCATAGAATTGTGTGGCCTATTTTCAGTGTTGGCAACAGGGTAGCACTGATAGGACTTTCAGTCATCACTGAATCAAAGTTATAAAACTAAGTTCTCAGACTGTTCCGGCAATATCACAAAGATATGCAATTGGAATCACAAAGACTCGTGCAAGTGTCAAAGAAATATCATCATATCAATTCGGCTCAAATATTGATTCAACCAGGGACGCAGATTGAAAATCAATGACTCTTGTGCATAGAATAAGAAGTTCGGAGACTGGAGAGGATGTCTTCCTTGTTTCAATACCTAAATCTTCCGAGTAAAGATTAGAGAGATGATGTGCTAATTCTCCGTGAGAATTGAAACAAACATATTTTAAGAGATATTTGAGTAGCTTGGTGGGGTGGCACGAGTTATCGACACTGGGTCCATGTCTTGTTTCAATATTCATCTCCAAAGAACGAGAATGAATAGATTATGTGGTTACCCGGATAAGTGTATCGGTTTGGGAAGGATCTTCTTTTATTCTTTTTGATCCTGTCTCACACTCACCATTTTTTTTAACTCACCCTACACTCAAGCTCTCAGACATTTTACCTCAGTCACACCCTCACAAACTAGGACTAACCTAGGGATGTGTTTCTTGGGTAGATCCTCCGACTTTGGATTGATCATAGAAACTTCTAAATCCTATCACACATAAGATGATAACATGAAATGATATCCTTTGAAACTTAGAGTATTTTCATACCAGAACATGATATGATGGTGATCCAAATGCAATTCAAGACGTATAAGGGGAACATACGATGAAGTAAAATTGAAGAGAAACATTCAATAGCTCAAACAACTAATGATGTGAATTCCAATGAACAAAATTCAAGCGCAACTTAGAATGACTCAGTAAGCACAATGTATTCAAGAAATGAATCAATGATTAGAAAGTTTAATTGTGAAGAACAAATCACAATTAATAATCTGAATAAGAATTGAATCATTGAAATGAAATAACGTGAATGAAATCAAATTGGAATTCAAGCGAGTGTATTTCCACCGAATAATTTCAACGAATATATGAGATGTGGAAATAACTATGTCAAGAAAATTATAACGCGTGGTAATTCGTGAAACGATGTAAAATCGGAAAGAAACTAACACAAGTAAGTTCCTTATCATGAATCCCACGGTTAACACAGTTAAGCGCAAGTTCTAAGCTAAGGGTTTAGAGGGATACTTACATTGAAGCGCATAAATGAAGTACGGGTCCTAAACTGAATGTTTAGAAGCCACTAAGCATTGAAGACCGGGTCCTGAACTGAATTATTCAAGAGCCACAAACCTACAAAATCAAGATAAAACAGATTTTGGTATCCACTTGGATGTGGATCCTCTTTTGTTAGACATAGATGATTTATAAGAATAAATTTTGTAAATTCCAAATCTGTCATCTATGTAATCATCACAAACAAAATCATTTGTTTTAAAGTAAGAACCATTTGATTTTCTTTTGGAAAGACTAAAGAATTTATTTCTAGAATAAACTGACTGAGACTTACCAAAAGATGTATCTTGAAAAAAATTGTTCTTTTGAACTTTAGGTTTTGAAGCAAAAGATTTTGTATGATCTCCCTTTGTACTAGATCCCTTAACTTGCCAAACAAACCTGCCTTTCAAAGAATAATGATTACCTGAACGATCAACATGATGATCATAGAAGAGATTAGAAGGACGAATATGACCAGTGGAATTGATGTTACTCCGTGTAGCAACATCCGCAGGGAAGGAATTATGAGCATTAAAAACTATCATCTCAAGTTCCCTTACCTTAGAAGAGAGCTTGTTTCTTTCTTCTAGAAGATCATGAAGCTTCTTCTGTTGATCAGATCGAATCTGTTGCTCATTCATGATATCAGTCGATAATTCAGATAACTTGCTTGTAAGCTTCCTTATTTCAGCCTTAAACGCTTCCTTTTGATCCTCAAAATCTGTTTCCACAAGAGTTGGCTTTTTAGGTTCAGCGATTATCTGTTCTAAAACAGTCTTTTCATGTCGAAGAACCTTCTCTTTTTGTTTAAATTGATGTCTTACATCAGATAACTGATTCTGTAAGTCAACAATCTGCTTTTGAAGCTCAATACTTTTCTTGTCATCAACTTTCCTCTCTGAGTGAACAACTTGGATCTCTTCTTCAAATTCATGCATCATATTCTGATATTTCCCAACACGAAGACTCGGTTTCTTCAAAGAGTTCTTCAGCTGCCTCTCAAACTGCTTCCTCTCTAAGACAATCTTCATTTCTAACTCAGATATTTTCTTTGAAAGCGTTTCACTTTTCAAATCAAATATCTTTCTTTCATCTGTTAAAGTATGTTGAAGATCAGAAACATTCTTTGTAAGCTCCTCATACGTTGAATCAACATTCGTGTTCGCCTTTTCACTATGGTCATCTAACAGTTTCTTAAGTTCAGATGTTGTCTTCTTAAGCTCAAAAATCTCCCGAACATATTCTTCTCTTTCCTTTGTAAACCTACATCTCTCAAGAATCATGTCATGCTCACTTTCATTCACAGCTTTTTGTAGCGACTGGATTTGCTCAGGAAGCATCTCTCTTTCAGCATTGTGCTCAGTCTTTTCTTTGAATTTGAGAGATTCATACTCAGATTGAGTAGTCTTGAGAAGATTCTCAAGATCCACAATCTTCTCTTCTAAAACCAATGTAGGAACATAAGGTTTAGCTTCGATATCTGATTCTTGAGATGAAGTAATATCAGGATAAACCAGAAAATTAGAAGAATTAGGCGAGTCCTTTGATTTGATTCTCAGAGTATCAGAATTATAGACAAACTTGACCTTATGATATTTATCAACTTGAAACAGTGGATCATGTTTCTTCATTTCCTGCATCTCTGAAAATTCTTCCTCCATCTCAAAACATTTTAAGATAGGAAATCTGGCAGACATTCGAAAATAACCTGCATCATAGAAAATAGGTTTTTCTTCTATGGCTTGTTTCAATAAATTGGGATTCTCATATCCTAAACCCCATTTAACATCATAAAAATCTCTGAGTGCATTGGGTTTGTTTAGAAAAATTGTCCGTTCAGATACACCAATTTTGTGAAGCTTCTCATCTAAAAATTGAATTATCTTGCTTGATTCCTTAATCTGCTTTTTACATTGAAGCTTTGTCTCCGCAATCTGTTTTTCAAAATCAAGTTCTTTCTCTTTGATGTGATTTTTCATTTGAAGGTCTTTCTCTTTAATCTGATTTTTCATTTGAAGCTCTTGTTCTTTGATATGATTTTTCATATGAAGCTCTTTTTCTTTAAATTGAGCAATTGCTCTTGCAAGCTGCGTTGTAAGATTAGCCTTCTCACGTTCAAGTCTCTTTGTTTTATCCCAATCTCTTTCGTACCGTATTTCATCATCAGAATCCATTGTTATCTGCACAAAAGATAATAAGGATCGTCAACAGAAACTTCGATTAGAAGTATGAATAGTGCACAAACGATTTATATTGAACAGATCAAAAATTCGAAGAAAAATGAGTAAAAAATAAACTTGAAGTACTAAAAATGACAAAACATGAAACTTAAATGACTCAACAACATTAAAAATACAAGTACAAGGACTAAACGTGTAAAAGAGTGGAAAGTTTCAAGTTCAGGGACTAAAGGTGATAAAAAGTTGAAAGTTTAAAAGTCCAAGGTTGAAAATGATTTTTTTTTTTTTTTTTGATGACTCGAGCCTCTGACCGAGCTCTGACTGATGTCTCGAGTCTGACTAATGTCTCGAGTCTGACCGAGCTCTGACTGATGTCTCGAGTCTGACCGAGCTCTGACTGATGTCTCGAGTCTGACTGATGTCTCGAGTCTGACTAATGTCTCGAGTCTGACCGAGCTCTGACTGATGTCTCGAGTCTGACTAATGTCTCGAGTCTGACTGAGCTCTGACCACTGATTCGTGTGCTGACCAAGCGATTTTGAGTGCTGACTGACCGTTTCTTGCTGACCAGACTCGAGATATTTCAAAAAGTGACTCGAAATAATCAACCTAGGCTCCAAATACTCATAAAATTTGGCTCGAGAAATTAATATGAGACTCGAAAAATGCATATGTAACACTCGAAACACCATATTTTGGACCCACAAACACCTTTTTGCAAAGAAATCTTAACAAAAATGGATCAAACTCTCAAAATTTCATCTTCTTCCTCAAGAAAACTTCAAGAACATGAAGAACACTTTCAACCCAAAAATTTTAAAAACACAAAATTAACCTCTAAAACCAAAAACAAATGGTAGATTTATGTCCAAAAACATTTTTTTAGAAACAAATCCACTAAAAAACTGTTGTTCCAGATTCAAGTTCTAATCAACATGCACACAAGTAGAGAATGATTTGAAAGCCATATGTCATTGATTCTTGATGAAAAGTTTACACACACTCAATACACCAAGAACACACACACTTAAGAACACAACTCTCAATTCACTCTCAATTTACACAATGATACGTACATGCATGTTCTCACTTACAATGAACTCACTATGGGTATTTATACCCCAACACTAACAACCCTTACACTATAGAAGAATTACACTTTCTACCCTAACAATACAAAACTATTACAAACAACATATAAAGGAAGTAAACAATAGAAGTAAACTTTGACTTTATTAACCACTTTGACTTTGCCTTTGTCTTCACTTTGAGCACACCAACTTGTGATCTCGGATACAATCCGATTTTGCACCCAAAAAAAACAAATCAAAAACACAACAAAACCACCAAATCACTCAAGAACACTCAAGAACACAAATTCAAAAATTCAAGAACGATTTTCACAAATCTTCACCAAATTTGATCAAATTCAAATATGTTGCTTACTTCATGATTACAAACAACTTTTGTGAAGCAACACTTATCAAAATTTGATCAAACTCATCCAATTTTCAAAATTTTCTCAAAAACTCCATGGATGAACTTTGAAGTTTTTAAAAAATCAAAACTCAAATTTGAGTACAATTTTGATCTAGAGTGATTAGAGATGAATACAAAACACACTAGAAACACAAAAACACACACAAATCTACAAGATCTACAACAAAAATCTACAAATCTACACAAGAATCTATAAAACCCATTTCTTCAAAATTTCTTCAAGTCTCTTCAAATTTCTTCAAATCTTCAATCCAATTGTGCACCAATCTTCTGCCATAGCTCTGATACCAAATTGTAAGTGCAAGAAACAATGGATCAAACAATCAAATCTTCATTCCATCATGTAAATGTTTACAATATGAACTTTCTCTCTCTAGATTCTCTCTCTAGATCTCACTAATGATTATTACAATTAAGCTCTTTCTATCAAGTCTCACTAACTAACTCCTTCTAACACTCTATATATACCCTTGACCTCAACATACACATACATTGACCTTACTAATTACATCTTTGACTTTTCTATTAAATGCTTTGACTTTGACTTTGATGCTTGACTTTCTTCTTTGACTTCCATCCTTTGACCATGTTTGACTTGAATATTATTTCCTCATCTTGAGATCTCGGATACAATAATATTTGCTCTAACACTCTCGAAGGAGGAAAAAACCTGTGGTCGACTAATGAACGGTCGACAGTGCACTATGATCACCAAGCAGGGTGATTCAAGATTACAGTATGCGTCGTGCGATTACAATAGAAATAAATATGCAATCGAACGTAAATTAAAAGTATTGTGTAACTTTATGCTAGAGAATTTAGTTGTAGCTTCGAGAGTTGTCAGGGGTCTTCTTAGTATTGTCTTCATTGCTTTATATATTGATCTAGATAACAGTCGTGCATTTAATGTCTTCAACGGTCATAAAGGACGTCGCATTGAATGATATTGAATCTTTATCTTGATTGTCTTTAAATGATCTTGGACCAGCTCTTTAACCAAAAGCGAGATATCCGGTAACTGACAATTTCCTGTAATCAATAAGAAAACTCACGATAGAGGTTACTGTTAGCAATATGTCGTACGTCTTGTATAGAAATATCGTTCGACTGGTCATTAGACTTATTCGACCGATTGGCATACTTGTTCAAAGGTATTATTAAGTTTATCTCAGGACCTTATCTTAATACAGGATTATCATCCTGAAAGATATCTTACGATTATAGTCAGTCGTCGTACGATCGCAGATTTTTACCCAAACACTGCATCCTAATGGAATTAGCATGGGTTTCATGCTTTACTCTAGCTAGCGGCTTTGTAAGCGGATCTGCCACATTCTCATCCGTTGGAATCTTGCATATCCTTACATCTCCTCTTTCAATGACCTCTCGGATGACGTGAAACTTCCTTAGTACATGTCTCGACTTGTGATGTTCTCTGGGTTCTTTAGCTTGTGCCACAGCTCCAGAGTTATCACAATAGATATCTACGGGTCTAGAGATACTGGCTACAACTCTTAGATCCGTGATAGAGTTCCTGAGCTAGACCGCTTCCTTTGCTGCGTCTGAAGCCGCAATGTACTCTGCTTCCGTAGTAGAGTCTGCTATTGTATCATGCTTCGAGCTCTTCCACGAGATCACACCTCCGTTTAAGGTAAAGACGTACCCTGACTGTGATCTGAAATCATCTCTATCAGTCTGGAAACTAGCGTCTGTATAACCAGTGACACTAATTTCATCCTCAGAACCTCCAAAGACCAAGAACATTTCTTTGGTCCGTCTCAAGTAGTATTTGAGAATGTTCTTGACAGCCACCCAATGGGCTTCACCTGTGTTCTGCTGGTATCTGCTCGTAACACTTACCGAGTAAGCAACATCGGGCGTAGTACATAACATGGCATACATGATCGACCCAATTGCAGAAGCATATGGAATCGATTTCATTCGGTCCTTATCTTGACTAGATACGGGACACTGTGTTTTACTCAGCACTATGCCATATTGCATCGGGATAAATCCTTTCTTGGATTCATCCATCTTGAATCGCTTCAAGATTTTATCGATGTATATACTTTGACTAAGTCTGATAAGCCGTCTAGATCTATTTCTGTAGATCTTTATACCAAGTATATAGGCGGCTTCTCCGAGTTCTTTCATTTGGAAACATTTGCTTAACCAAGCTTTTACACTCTGTAAAGTTGGTATGTCATTTCCAATTAGTAGAATGTCATCTACATATAAGACCAAGAAGGTTACTATGCTCCTACTGAACTTAGTATAAACACATGGCTCAAACTCACTTTTGGTAAAACCAAACTCTTTGATTCGCTCATCAAAGTGTAAGTTCCAGCTCCTGGATGCCTGCTATAATCCATATATGGATTTCAGCAACTTGCACACTTTATTAGGATTCTTTGGATCTACAAAACCTTCCGGTTGTTGCATATAGACATTTTCATTTAACTTCCCGTTAAGGAAGGTTGTCTTAACATCCATCTGCCAAATCTCATAGTGAAAATACGCTGAGATGGCCATCAGAATCCTAATGGACTTTAACATTGCTACTGGCGAAAAAGTTTCATCATAGTCGATACCATGAGTTTGCGTGAAACCTTTTACGACCAGTCTAGCCTTAAAAGTGTGCACATTTCCATCCATGTAAGTTTTCTTCTTGAAAACCCATTTACGTCCAACAACCTTACAGTGCTAGGGTAAATCTGTCAACTCCCAAACTAGGTTGTCGTACATGGACTGCATCTCTGCCTCCATGGCTTCCTGCCATTGCTCAGGCTCACTGCCTAATACAGCTTCTCCATATGATGTAGGTTCATTCAACTCTCCTCCGTCCTGAGAGACTGAAAATCCAAGATACCTATCTGGTTCTTGCCTTAC
Organism: Centaurea solstitialis; assembly: GCA_030169165.1. NCBI lineage: Eukaryota > Viridiplantae > Streptophyta > Magnoliopsida > Asterales > Asteraceae > Centaurea > Centaurea solstitialis. Next base: position 14,022,561 of record CM058044.1, on the reverse strand, counting down.
CTTAGTGGATCTGCGAAGGTCCTGTGTTTGCACTCCCTCAACCGTTTCCAGTTGAGTCTCAACATTTTCTTGTTGAGTGACTGGCTCAATAATCGGTAGAGCAGTATCTTCCTCTACTATCTATAGGTCTACATTATTTCTAGTATTCTCATGATTGAGAAACTTCTCCTCCAGAAATTCTCGATTTCGAGCTACAAATACTTTGTTCTCGCTAGGACTGTAAAAGTAGTATCCCAGTGTGTTCTTGGGATAGCCTATGAAGATACACTTATCTGATTTGGGTTTGAGTTTTTCTGTAACTGTACGTTTAACGTATACCTCACAACCCCAGATCTTCAGAAAAGACAACTTAGGCTTCTTGTCTGTCCATATTTCATACGGTGTCTTTTCTACTGACTTAGTTGGCACTTTGTTCAGTATATGTGTTGATGTTTCGAGCGCGTGTTCTCAGAATGATACTGGTACAGCTTCTCCATATGATGTAGGTTCATTCAACTCTCCTCCGTCCTGAGAGACTAGAAATCCAAGATACCTATCTGGTTCTTGCCTTACCTTAGTGGATCTGCGAAGGTCCTGTGTTTGTACTCCCTCAACCGTTTCCAGTTGAGTCTCAACATTTTCTTGTTGAGTGACTGGCTCAATAATCGGTAGAGCAGTATCTTCCTCTACTATCTATAGGTCTACATTATTTCTAGTATTCTCATGATTGAGAAACTTCTCCTCCAGAAATTCTCGATTTCGAGCTACAAATACTTTGTTCTCGCTAGGACTGTAAAAGTAGTATCCCAGTGTGTTCTTGGGATAGCCTATGAAGATACACTTATCTGATTTGGGTTTGAGTTTTTCTGTAACTGTACGTTTAACGTATACCTCACAACCCCAGATCTTCAGAAAAGACAACTTAGGCTTCTTGTCTGTCCATATTTCATACTGGTAGAGTGGAACGACACATCATTGATCATACCATGTCTAGTAAGGTACGATTCCTCCTTTCTGACACACCATTCATCTGTGGCGTATACGGAGCTGTGAGTTGTGAAACAATCCCACATTCTCTTAAATGATTGTCAAATTCCTGGCTAAGATATTCTCCACCACGGTCTGACCTTAGAAACTTGATCTTCCTATCAAGTTGATTCTGTACTTCATTCTTAAACTCTTTGAATTTCTCAAAAGCTTCAGACTTTTGTCTCATCAGGTAGACATATCCATACCTACTGAAGTCGTCAATAAAGGTAATGAAGTACCGGTATCCTCCTCTTGCCTCATGAGTAAAAAGTCCACACACATCTGTGTGTATGATCTCTATCAGGTCATTGGCCCTTTCATTATCCTTATTGAAAGGTTGCTTTGTCATCTTGCCGGACAAACAATATTCGCAATTACTAAAGGGCTTAAAATCAGAAGTCCTCCTTTCTGGAGTAGTCCTATTCGTTTCTTGTTTATATGTCCAAGCCGACAATGCCAGAGGTAAGTTTGATCCTCGATATCTTTGGATCGTTTACTTATATGATACATTTCATTATTACTTTCTTCTAGATTTAATATATATAGACCATTCGAAGGAGTTGCTTTGAAATAAAATATTTCATTTTTAAAGCAATAAATCATTTTATAATCATATTTAAAATAAAAACCTTGGTCTACCAATAAATCAAAAGAAATAATGTTTTTGATCATCCTAGGAACATAGTAACAAGTCTCAAGTTCCAAAACTAGACCCGAGGGTAAACTAAGACTTTAAGATCCTACGGCTTCAGCTACAAACATCGTGCCTTCACCGACTCGTAGGTTCGAACGATCCTTCCTCAAAGTCTCCCTTCTATTGAATCCATGTAAATGATTACAAATGTGGTTACCACTTCCTGTATCAAGTACCCATGATTCATAAGAAGTGATCAAACAATCTATCATAAAGATACCTAGTGCATCGGGTAGACCGATGTCCATCTGGCCAGCGTTGAATGAGTGGACACATATATCTTGGCTACCGCATTCTGGGCAACTTAGATCTCCCAGCTCATCAATCCAATCAGTGTCCATGAGTTCAGCACTTGCTGGTTTCGGCTCCAAACTGTCCAAAATATCCTCATGTAACTTTGCCACGTCCATCCTGGGCTCTCCTATGTAATCACTAGTTGTGACACGAATCTCTTTCGGGAGTGAGAACCACATCAGATACACCAGCTCTTCCTGAGTCATCTTGTATCCAAGTCGTGACAAACACTTAAAGAGTCTCCTTATCTCTAGGAGATGATCTTTAACTGATTGGCCTCTTTCAGCTTCAGTGAAAAGATTTCTTTCATGATCAAATACCTCCCACAGTTTTTATAGAAACCAATCTGGTCCTCTATACTTTTCATGACCTCATGACAGAACCTAACTCTGAGATCGACCGTAAACTCGGGCGAAGCAGAGAAAGACAGAATAGACATGACGTTAGATTCATCAGCCATGAACTTGAAATACTCAGCAAATTCATTTTCAGGAGCACTGATTTTAGGTCGTGAAAGTGGTTTATCGATCACATATAGCTTACCCTGTGCACGCCTGGTTTATCGATCAGGCGAAGTGATTCCTCAGGTGAATAAAACGGAACAGCAGTATAAGATATCTACAGAAATAATGGGTTCCGATTTAGTTAATTGATTATAAAGCTTCTAATAAAATTATTACCCTTAGACAAAATAAGATTATTAGACTAGAATCCATATTTCACATGTGTCGGCAAGCGGCTTGATCATACAAGCAGACCCATGTTATTTCTGGTAGGTAATGACTTATACCAATCGTACTTTAAAACGAAAATACGACTTCTAGATCCTCGGGACATCGAATATTACATTCGTGCATATTTAGTCCCTATAGTGCGCTTTGGCCCGATACGACACGGTGAATTGTTACAAAACCAAAATAGATCGCACCACTTGAGACTGGGTGTACTTGTCACACCCCTTTCAACTTGGAGTTTGAACGCGGATGCCCAAGGCTTGCCCACTTCCAACACCCGCGTACCTTACGCCAAAAGGGTCTCAAAGTGGGTCGCACTCACGTGATCTAAGATTTTTAAACCTAAGGGATTATAGCCAGTTTTAATTTTCTAAAAAACCTTTTAAAACTTATTCGAAAAACACTTTGTAATCGAACCTTTAGGTCTTTACAAAACTATTCATTAGATTTTGAAAAAGCTACGTTTTATCACAACCACGCAATTATAACAAACTACGCAATTATAAAACAAAAAACACTGTTTCATAGCTTTGCCCTAAACTAATGTCAGTTTTAGTGAGCCAACACTAAGACTGATGGTCTCAAACCTAAGTGACAAACAACACACAAGGCATGAAGGAAAAACGCTCCCACTGGCTCCGACATCCTCGGTTGTGTCTCCAAGCACCGTCTTCAGGTTTCCTCCGTCTTTAGGTAATTAAATTAAATATAAAAATAAAATTACAATAAAAGGGTTGTAAATGGCACGCATGCCTCCCTCACCAAAGACAGAAATTAATTTAAAAGAAAAACACAACCATAGGTCCGGGGCTTAGCTATGACAACCACAACATATAATTCAGAAATATAACAAACATGATAAACAAGGATTTCACAGAATTAGAAAACTCGACTAGTTTTATAATTACCCAAAAATCAATTTTAATTTCATAACGTAATTAACTAATAACAAAATAAAATTAATTTTATCCGGGGTTTAAGCCTATCTGGCTAAAATAAACCTTATCTATACGAAACCTATTTGGGATTTCAATCCCACACGGTGGATTACCTGTGATCTCACACCCGAGACCGCCGCCACCACCGATAGCAACAGTGACAACAAACGATCGCCACTGTCGCCACCGGTGGTCGACGACAACAACAGCCATAGCCACCGTCGTTGCCGCTCGACGGCGATCGAATCGCAACCGTCACCGGCGACAACAGCAGCAACCAAAAGTCACCACCGCTGCCACCGGTGACGCAAATCGACGACAGCAGCAAGCTAGCCACCATCGCCGATGGCCGCTCGATCGAAACACCATCATCACCCATCATCGTCGCCTTCGCAGCGATCAATCGGGACTACCGCCACTGCCAGGCGCGGCCGTAGGGCAGCCGGCGGGTGGCCTAGTGGTTTCCAACTCGTCCGGCAACGACGGCAATAGCCGCCGCTACCAATCGCCGATTACCGCCGCCGCCCACCGACAACAGCAGCAGCAATTAACTCAACCACCATTGCTGGTGGCCTTCGACAACAACAAAACGACCACCGCCGCCGCTCGGCGAGGCCGCAAGGCTGCCGGCGTCTAGGCGGGTGGTCCGTGGCTTCCATCGGCAGCAACAGCAGCAATTTGCCACTGCCACCACCGCCGGCCTTGTGACGGCCACGATGGCCATCGCCACCGCTACCGCCGCTTCCCACAAACGACAACACCACCGTCGCTACTGCTAGGCGTGATCGGCCGGTGGTTTACACCATCAACAGCCGACGCCTAGCGCTGCTGCCACCAAACATGGTGGCCGGCGAACGGTTTGGCTTGGTGCCGCCGTCGATCGATTCTGGTGGTTCAGTCGGCAGACAGCCGTCGTTCCACCACCGATCAATTCGGTTACATGTTTAGAATAAAAATCCTATTTTTTTTAAACAAAACTGATAAAAAATCAAGAATTTTTATAAACTACAATCCGTTTATCACAAACAACAAACAAACTGATCTAAAGGTTTAGGAAGTGGCTCTAATACCACTGTTGGGAATTGATGCGATAAGAAAACATGCACAGCGGATAAAAACAATTCCCGAACACTAGATCCAACCCAAATCATTTAGACACAATTTTGACAAGGTTAAAGATTATACCTTTAAGGTTTATACGGAGCGTTTGTCTAGATCGCTAACAGGGAGTACACCACTACTGCACCTCCGAGAGATCAGCTGCTAGACCGCATATGGAATTTCCTTCATACACAAATCAAGCGGATTTGTGTATATGTATTTGTGTTCGTCGATCCAAAAGAGAGAGGGAGAGAGAGAGAGAGAGAGAGAGAGAGAGAGAGAGAGAGAGAATGAGAGGGTTTTTTTTTGGCTTTTCTTTTCAGGTAAGCAACTAATGAATAGAATTAATAAAACTATTAGGTTTACCATATATTTATAGACTTAATTATGGTAACACCCAATAACCAAAAAGCCCGTTCAATTAATAAAGCCCGCAAGCTTTTTAATTAAATTAAAACACTTATTTAATTAATAATGTATTAATTAAATAATAACCCTTTTAAATTAATTAATTAACTATTAATTAATTATCTATAAATAATAAGCTACTATTATTTATTTCTCTCTTTAATAATTAATCACACCAATTAATTATTCCAACACATCCGGTAATTCCAAATATCTCTAATTTGGTGTGTAGCAGTGTGACCCACTAGTGTCTTATAACATTGGACATGATAAACCTCGTTACTGTCTTGCACATAGTCCCTTCATCCGCAACTCAGCCTCCTGCCCTAGTGTGTCTAGAAAGAGAAGTGTTCTATCTTAGATCCAAAGCCGTAGAACTCGATGCCTATCGCCATAAGGTCAAGAACTTTGAATCGATTCTTTCCGAAAAAGACAACCTGATTAGTTCATTGGAACATAATTATCTTGAGGCAAATGCCGAAAGGATAAGTATGTTGAGCCAATGTGAGACCGTAAATTTTTCATGTACTACTTTTAAAATTAAATATGCGGATCTCCAAAAGCAACTCATTATCCAAATTGTTTCAAACAGAATAGAAAAGGAATTCTTTTATGAAAAGGAAATGTTGTATTCTCAAACTTTTGCAAATCAGGATTGTCAAATCAATCGCTTGAAAGATCGATTGTCTTTGTTATAGGAATCTGATCCTTGGGCTTCAGGTACCAGTAGAACACCTCTCATACTAGACTTTAGGTCAACCAAGCCTAAACTCGTATTAGATCCAAATATTGTGTATGATGTGAAGATGTTTTTAAATGAAGATGATCCTCCTTCAGGTTATATTCCACGAAAAACCGTTTTGCCAAAGGTACCTGCTGTAAAGCAAATCAGTTCCACCAAGCCACTTGCATCAGTGTCTGTGATAAACACTGAAGGTGCTACTTGTGTCGGTACTGACAGAGGGAAGTCAGTTAAGCTGCACACACCTATGGTAACACAGACACGGTATTCAAAGTCTAAAGATGCAAGTAGCACGGTAAAGCCCATTTAGGGACTAGACTTTCCTTCTAGTTCATTTGACGTGGGTGAGAACTCCAATCCCAAACAACCTTTAAATACATCAAAACCTGTCTTTCAAAAACCAACACAAGTCAAAGGTGGTCAATCCATTCTTGTTAAACCGTCACCCAACTCACAACTTGCTACTCACGCAGATGGGAGGACTGGTGATGGGGCGGCGAATGTGAAGCCACGAAGGAGGAGAAATCGGAAGAAGAAGAACACTTTTACTGCTTTCCCAAAAGGGGGTGGTCAAGATCACACTAGTCTTGGCTACAACCCACGTAGTTGTAATTCAAACGTAAACTCAAAGTCTGTAAACATTAATCGCTCTGCGAATACTGATGATTTTGCAGCTTTTACGAATCATATATGTTTACTTTTTGATAATTACATGCGTGTTGATTTGCCTGATAATGTCAATTCTTATCGTAAGTCAGGTAGTCCTCAAAGGGGAAGGAGTAAGAGAAAGGCAAAGCAAAGTTCTTCGCCTCTTGTGAAGTCTCCTAAGCCTAAGGAGAAATCCGAAAAGGACACTTCACCGGAAGCTTTATCTGTATCGAATAGTAGGACACCCATGTGGCAATGGGTTCCTAAACAAGCTTGATTTTTCGTTTTACAGGGCAGTCACATGTGGTACTTTGATTCAGGAGCCTTCAGACATGTGACTGGGCAGCGCAACATCCTCTTCGACTATGTCGTTAGAGCTAGAAGGCTTTGTAACACTTGTGGATAAAAGACGACTACCAATTCGGGGGTATGGAGGAATGAAAAACGGGGAGCACATCATCAGGAATGTGCGTTATGTTGAGGGGTTGCCATTCAACCTATTTAGTTCAGGTCAATTCTGCCATGGCGGCTATTTAGTGAAGCAATTCATTCTCGGGAGCAATGTTGAAGATGAGGATGGAAACGTGGTTCTTCGCGCTCGAAGAAATGGCCACCTGTACACCACAATGTTCTACGCTGTCCCTCAACTAGTGGAAGCAGTGGTTATTGTCGCAAAGGCATCTAAGGAAGAAAGTTGGCTATGGCATCAGCGTCTGTCCCATCAGAACTTCAGGGACATGAACAAGTTAGTATCAAAACACCTTTTCAAGGGTCTTCTGGAGACACGACTATCAAAATACATCCTCTGCTCCGCCTGTGAGAAAGAAAAAATGAAGAGAAATTCGCATCCTTCGAAGATGGAGACAAACTGTCATCATCCCCTTGACATGCTGCATATGGATCTCTACGGACCGATGAGAGTCGAAAGTCTTGCTCGCAAGAAGTATATGCTTGTACTTGTCGATGAATACTCTTGGTACACATGGCTCAAATTCCTAAGAGCCAAATCTGATGTTGCAGATGTAATCATCACCTTCATCAAACGGATCCAAGTCCTCTTGGGCCGCCAGGTGAAGAAATTATGAAGCAACAACGGTACAGAGTTTCGTAATGCGAAACTCAGGTCTTTCCTTGAAGAAGTGGGTATTACTCATAACTTTTCTGCGGTGCGCAGTCCTCAACAAAACGGAGTTGTAGAAAGGAAAAATCGTACCTTAGTCGAAGCAGCAAGATCCATGATGGTACATTCTGGTGTACCACCGTCCCTTTGGGCAGAAGCCGTATCAACCGCCTGTTTCACTCAGAACAGGACCCTAATCGTCAAGCGGACTGGTAAAACCGCTTACGAAATGGTCAAAAGCGTTAGCCAAATATTGACTATTTTAAGGTTTTCGGTTGCGTGTGCTATATGCTGAACAACAGAGAAGATCTAGGAAAGTTTGACGCTAAGTCAGATGAGTCTATCTTCATTAGATATTTACTCAACTCTGCGACTTACCGTGTTTACAACAAACGGACCCGATCTATCTTTGAAAGCCGGTACGTTGACTTTTCTGAGACCGAGATATATTCGGGTGCCAGCACAAGTTCAGCAAGTCCTTTCTTTCCTTAAATAAACACATCTACACCACCGAGCACAACTATGCCCACTTACTCGTTTGCATCTGATTTTGTTGATTTAGCAGAGTTTGATCTAACGACCCTAGTAGGTCCCATCATTGTTCCTGCTCAATCAGATCAGACAAATCCATCCTCAACATCCATATCTACTGACGCGTTTGTGAACGAGAGTTCCTCGGGTTCTGCAGCTGAAGGAGAAACATTTTCTGGTACTGTGGAACCGGAGCCCGTATTGTCCCCCACTGTGGAAGCAGAAACCTCTACTAACACTATGGTTGAGGAACTAGTACTCTCCCCCTCTCAGCTCTCTACAACTCAACATTCCCCAAACTCTGCCACAGTTGAATCGGTCCAAGAACAGATAGTGTCCGCTGTCCTTGCACCAATTCCTGAAGTTGTTCCACCACCTTCTCCGTCAAGAACTTATGCTGAAGTGGTACGTGAACCTCGTCTGGAGATAGTGCTGAATATTGATCCGAATGATCGTCTTCAATCCTCAGCTATTCGTGATGCGAACGACGCAAGAAACAACATGGACTACGATCCTCTTCCCCACCCTTGAAAATGGATCAGAAGCCATCCCACTACCAGCATCATCGGTAGTCCATCTGCTTCAGTGACAACTCGCCCTTCAAAGGGAGATGAAAACATGATTCTGTTCGGCGGCTTCCTGAGTGACTTTGAACCAGCCAAAACCCAAGATGCACTTTCAGATCCTGATTGGGTTAGGGCTATGCAGGAAGAGCTGGCAGAATTCGAACGAAACAGAGTATGGTGCCTTGTGGAACGACCATGGAGGAAATCCATCATTGACTTGAGGTGGATCTTCCACAATAAGGCTTGTTTGGTTGCCAAGGGTTATCATCAACAAGAGGGTATCGACTACGATGAGACATTCGCCCTTGTAGCCAGAATAGAGGCTATTAGGATCTTTCTCGTGTATGCCTCACACAAAAATATGAAGGTCTTCCAAATGGACGTCAAGTGCGCATTCCTAAATGGAGACCTACAAGAGGAGGTGTATGTTTAACAACCCGAGGGGTTTGTTGATCCTAAATATCCGGAACACGTGTACGTGCTTGACAAAGCACTTTACGGTTTGAAACAAGCACCTCGCGCCTGGTATGAAACTCTTACCATTTATTTGCTTGAGTCCGGATATCAAAAGGGAACTGTCGACTCTACCCTGTTTCTCCAAAGGTCAGGTAATCATTTGACCTTAGTACAGATATACGTGGATGATATCATCTTTGCATCTACAAACCCTAAGTCTTGCACTGAGTTTGAACAGATAATGAAGTCCAGATTTCAAATGAGTATGATGGGTGAACTTACGTTTTTCTTGGGATTTCAAGTCCGTCAAACCCCACAAGGGATTTTTATAAACCAGTCCAAATATACTCACGACATTTTAGAACGATTTGACTTTAGTGGACCTAAATCTACTTCAACCCCAATGTTCACGTCCTTTCAACTGGATGCTGATTTATCAGGTAATCCGGTTGACCAAAAGAATTATCGTGCGATCATTGGGTCTCTGTTTTATCTCACGGATAGTAGACCCGACATCATGTTTGCCACGGGTGTCTGTGCTCATTTTCAGTGTGGTCCACGAGAATCACATCTCGAAGTGGTCAAGAGAATCCTTAAGTACCTGAAGGGCACACCTAATTTTAGCATTTGGTACCCTAAGGATTCTGGTTTTGAACTAACGGCCTTTACAGATTCAGTTCATGCAATCTGTAAGTTAAACAGGAAGAGCACGTCAGGAGCATGCCAATTCCTCGGGGACAAGTTAGTAAGTTGGTCCTCAAGAAAGCAGAACTGTGTTTCACTCTCGACCGCGGAGGCAGAATATGTCGTCGCAGCGTGTTGTTATTCACAGGTTCTTTGGATGAAAACTCAGCTGGTGGACTATGGTTATACCATGCATCGGATTCCTATTTACTGTGACTCTAGCAGTGCCATTCAGATAGCAGCGAATCCAGTTCAACATTCTCGGACGAAACACATCGACATTCAATATCACTTTATCAAATATCACGTCGAGAAAGGTAACTTTGAACTGTTCTTTGTTGACAGTGAACGTCATTTAGCTGATTTGTTCACCAAGGCATTTGATGAGAAATGCCATTACTATCTGCTTAGTAAATTAGGCATGCTAGATCCCCCGGCTGATTTCTAGGGGGAGCCAGTTTTATTTTTATATGCATGTGTCTAGGGGGAGCTTCTGTGCTGCATAGATCTTGGGGGAGCAATTATATAAATGTTGTGTAGTGCTAACTCTATCGGATCCAAACTGCTATGGATACCGTTCTTATTCTTTTCTTGCAGTTTGTAGAACCGCAGTACGGCTTCTGGATACTTCAATTCAGGACTCGATGTTCAAATGTACGACTTCTGATCACTCTGTTCAGAACTCTTGCAAAATCCAACCACGGTGATGAAATCAACCAGGTTAGTCGTTCTGATAATGTCTAGGGGCTGAACTTGTATAATCCGTGAACTTGGAACTTCAGGGGGTGGTAATGACAAGTTTCTGATCTCACAAGATCAGGGACCAGTTTTACCATTCTCCAAAACTACAAGTTCAGGGACCAAAATTGTAATTTTCCAATTATACAAGTTCAGGGGTTGTTTTGTAAACTTTACAAAACTTAAGTCCAGGGGTCATTCTGTCATTTCTTGATTGTTGAGAGTTGAGAGAGACAAAAGGAGAACTTATCAGATAACTTATCAACACAACTGATACGTTGACTGAAAAATAAAACCGGGATTTGTTTGTTTTGAAAAATATCAGTTTTCAAATATCACAAAACCACCAACTCTTTCTCTCTCAACTGTTCATCATCTTCGAAGAACAAAAACCGACCCGATTACTTCCCGGCTTCCCTGAGCGTTCGTTATAAACTAGTTTAAATCCCGAAATTTCTTGACTCCCGATTGTGCTGCATTTACTTCCCTAATGGCTTTGGACAAAACCCGAAACCTAAACTCCTTGGATTGGGGTTTCGGGACGTTAGATCGGTCCAAAATTGATTATAAACTAGTTTAAATCAATAATGTATAACTTGTTACTAGTTTTAGGCTTTAAATTGCTTGTTTTGGACTGATTATGTGCATGGAAAACCGACAGTCGCGAAATCCCGACTCGAACATTCATAAGTCTCGACTCGGGACTCTTGAATGTTCTTGAGTATATTCTTGACTCCCGACTCGGGAAACTTGAATAATCCCGATTCGGGATTTTTGAGTTTCCCGACTCGAATCATGGAGTTGGGATTTTTCATTTTGTTTCAAATAGTACTTGAATTATGTTTCCCGACTCGGGATTTATTGAACCCTGACTCGGGACTTGGGTTCTTATTTCGACTCGGTCCTAACAAATCCCGATTCGGAATTTGTCTATGGTCCGACTCGGGAATTAAGCCAAGCCCGATTCGGTTTTCACTAAGACCCAACTCGAGACTTTAAAATAATCTATTCGTGTTTTTAACTAACCTGAGTTAGACTTTAATAAATCCCGAATCGGGATTTGTCAATATCAGACTCAGGTTATGTCAAAACATGAACCTAAGTGTTAGACTTTTATCCGATTCGGGATTCTCTAAATAACGACTCAGTCCTTGATAAATCCCGAATCGGGATTTTCTAAGGATTGACTCGGGTTTGCAGAATCCCATCTTAGATTTTTTAACACCTGTTCAATATGTTGAGGGTTCTAACTTTATTAACACTTTGATTGTTTCTGTCAGCAATGGCAAACCAACAGAACAACCCTCTCTCTCCGATTGACAACGAGGCCGACAGAGCCTTGATCAGTCCGGAAAAGATCGTTCTCATACTCCATAACAACGAGTATGTGGACCTAAACAACATCAGGGTGCAGCATACCATCGTACGTGAGATCGTTCGTGCGCACCCCATCGCATACGCCATGTCAGCTACTGCCAATGTGCCAGGTATCTATTTATAGCAGTTCTGGGATACCGCAATCATCGAGACTCGGTTCGGAATCTTTTTGGTGATCGGACGCGTAGATGAAACTGAACTCGTCTTCAACCTGGAGGACCTCAAACGTATTCTACGTCTTCCAGCTGCAACCGACGGTGGACATGCTGAGTTCGAGCCACTCGTGTCTGGACCCATTTTGTTCAGCGAGATCCTGGCCCTTGGAGTCACCGCAACTGTCAACGGCGTCTCTCAAGTCACTTAGAGCATGCTTCCTCCCCTTTGGTCTCAGATGTTCAATCTGATGAACCGTTGCTTGTCTTCAAAGACAAAGGGGACGGACAAGGTGACAACGCAGTTCTAGCACATCTTTCACTTCGTAGCCTATGGAAGAAGAATCAATGTTGCAGCTCCAATCTGGTTGGACATCACAAAGGATATGGCTGGGAGAGGAAGAAATCAGCACCACTCGATCCCGTGGTTACGTTTTCTGGGGCTAATCATACGAGACCACATGGATCGTCACCTAGAGGTAAGACGCCGATCTCAATACCCTGTCATCAGCCCAAAGCCGATAACCAGGGTCAGCAAGCGTGACTACGTTTCTGGCCAACCATAGATGCCCATTCTGTTGCACGTCCTGAACACGGCAGATCAGTAGGCAACGAGCGTTATCAGGTATAGGGCGAACCTAGGTCTAGAAGCCGTACCTATGGACCTTCCAGAACCGGAAGGCCCTACCCAAGGTGCGCGACCCATCCCATCTAGCCCTCGTGCCTTAGGTACAGGGCGCTAAGGCTCCACTGGGGAGCTTCTGGCTCCGGAGTGATGAGTGTGGACGTAAGGGAAAACCTGGGTAGGATTGTTAGGACATCCACTACCGCTCACACCGCATCATCATCTGCCGCTGCTACATCTACTGAAACGCGTCAACAGCTGCTCAGACGCCGCATGCAAGAGGATCCATATCTACCGACGCCGAGGGTAAAGGAGTACATACCTCATCGTCGTCCGCCCACACCATTCCTAGTGATCCCGGAGGCATCGGAACACACTTCGCCATCTCATTAGACTAGTGATGCCACGGAAGCATCCCCACAAGAACATGGCTGTGTGACATCACTATCTCACAAGGCGACCACCTCGAGACAACCGGAAGATCCTTCCGGTGATCCGGAAGATAGTTCGTCCGAGAAGACAGCCTCGGATGCGGATCTCAAGGGTGGAAAAGGCGAAAGAGCCTCAAATGACGCTTCCACTTCCTCGTTCAACTCCGAACGTTCTGAGCAACTCCTAGACTATTCGGGTACGGAGGATCTCACTTTGAACAAGGAAGACGATACCGATGATGTGGTGGAGTCTTGGATGGAGCTTGGAGGAGGTGAAGGCTTTGAGGGTGAAAGTGAGGGCCCTGAGAGACAAGAGGCCGGAGTTAAAGAGGCTCGATAGGAAGAAGCGGTGTTAGAAACCATTCAAGAGGCCGAAGAGGTAGAGGCCCATCCTAGGCAACCAGAAACCGGTACCCTTCCTGCCCTGAGTCTATCCTCCACAGAGGCATCCCACACCGAGGCTAGTCAGAAAATGTTGAATAGTCAAGTCGTTGGCAGCCAACCAGCGCATTTGCATACCCTTGCCACCCACTCGACCATCTCTCAAGAGGTGGTCGTTTCATCTTCGCACGGGGACTTAGCACAAATTCCACCGTTCACTCATTTGGAGTTGATTGGTGTTGAGTTAAGAGAGACACTGCCCCAACTCTCGCCATCTTTGAGTGCACACAGAGTCTTAGAGCCATTTTATAAACGTCTCTTCCTCCTCTAGGACACTATTGGCTGAATCGAGCCGAGGAAGCACCTTTGCGGGGCTTTCCTTGTCGACCGGTTTTCGAACTGAGATGGCTCTTAGACCATTGGGATCTACTCCCAAGGATTCGGACGACATCCTAAAAGCTGTCCAAAGCAGGTTAGAGACTCTCGAGAAGGCGGACGAGGAAAAGAACAAACGGCTAGAGGCTATTGAGAAAGCTTTGGCCAACAGAGATGAAGAAGAGAAAGCTCGCCACGCCAAGATTGAGGCTCTAAAGAGAGCAAATGATGAGAGAGAGAGAGAGAGAGAGAGAGCTTCAGGAAGCAAGACGCCTTATTAAAGGCAAGACAGTGGAAATCCAGCCACCATCTATCACTCAGACTCGCAGTACTACCACTCCTTTGCTACGCCTGCAACCACCGACCATTCCTGAAGAGATTCCTGGCTATGTTTCCGAACAGGAACATCAGCTTATGATCGCCGCGTACACGACCCAGATCGATGCTCTAACTAAGCAAATACGCCAGAGAGACGCGTTGATCTCAGCCAGGGATCAACAGCTTGAGATAGCACAGCGACGCATCCGCAAACTTGAGGCCACGTGCCGGTCTCAGACTCAGTCCTCAAAACGAGGGCATGATGATCCTGACTAATCGGCCGCAGGTCCTCATGAGGGGGAGGTCCAACCTACCAAGAGACTGCGCATCGACCTTGCCCCTGCCTCTGCATCCGGATCCGCTGCTGCACCGGCCTCTACAGCTCCTCAGGCAGATCCGACCGCAGACAATGCGGATTCTCCGGATTCTGAACATGATCAACCACTAGACGCCGAGGAGTTTGTTTATCAGGCGATTCCGTTGGATGAGGTGATCCAATTCCCTCACGAGAAGGACACACCAGAGGTTGTACTGATTGATCCGAACACGGCACCGACAGATCCTTCTGAGCTTCGAATTTCTGAGGAGGCTAGGAGGATCCTGAATCAGCTTGCCCAGAGCCTCAGATTTTGGAAACGAGGTGACAACATCATCAACAACTCTGACTACGACACCTTTCTCCCAATAGTACAGCTACCAGAGGACGATACGGCTCCCACTACTACCACTGCTCAGCCCATCAGGCTTGGATGGAACCACTCCTTGATTTTCAGACCTTTCCTGGAGGAATCCTTCTCCCGAATCTTCCAATAAGAAAAACTACATGAGTGGTCTGAGAAAGTCTTTTTCGGCATATCGCATATGAAGAAGCTGCGTCGCCGGACTGCCTACGTCTATCAGCGAAAGGCGAGCTAGGAGGAACGAGGACGGATTAGGAGAACCCATCGGTTTGTCAAGGTGACAGATGTCAGACCTTACCGATATGGCTACAAGATGTTTCTTCAGTTTCATGTTCTCAGGTACACCCCAGGCAGACCCGATGGAAGCCTCAAAGACTACATGTTTACGGAAGCCGATCTAGACATCATTGATCTTGAAGATCTCCTCACTCTCATCAGATATCCTCAAGGCTCGATTCTTTGCGATGATTACTTCCGAGATGGCCTAGAGGTTCTTAAGAGGTATGTTCGACACTCGATCAACCTCGCGCACTTAACCGACTACCAAATGGCCATCGAAAGCCGACAACAGAAGGTGAACCTGCTTCTTCCCAACCTGCAGTCTAATCTTCTACACCAATACCTGCTCTACTTTCCAACGAAGGTTCTGGAACATGGTATTGTCTACTACACATTCAGAAAAAAACAACGGAAGTTCATGCGGTTCAACGAGCTTTCTAGCTTCTGTGACGGCACCCTTCTGTATGTTTACAACGGGTTGAAGAGCAGACTCATGGAAGATAAGGTTCCGAAGATAAAGTCAAATCAAGGCAAGGAAAGAATAATAGAGGCCATGGACTTGATCGAGAACAAGTTGAGAGAGAGACTGATGATGAGAAGAGTTGGAGTTGCCATGCAACTTCGTACGAGGACGATTCGAGAGTGGGACGAGTACTTGCAACTTTCTCAGTGGGAGCCAGCATTGAAGTACCCACCACCCTACTGACTTCTTTCCAAAGGGGGAGATTGTAAGGCCTCTTTTGTTGTAAAGAAGTCTGGGGCCTCTTTTGATATTACTTTATAAGTTGTAATAGTTTAGTTTACTTTTGAGTCCTTTATGAAAAGACTCATAGACTCTAAGGATTGTTTGTGTAATTGTGAAGCTATATATAGTTTCTTTTGTTAGTAATCAAGCAACTATCATCTCAATACATGCAAGCTTACGATATACAATTCCCGACTTCTCATTTTGTGTGTATTTGGTGATCCATTATCTTAGTCTTGTTTCTCATTGTTTGAGCGTTATTCTTGTCTAATATCGCTTGTAGTGAAGTGTGCATCTATTCCTCGCTGATTCACAGACTCACAATAAATATCCATGAAGACCATCTGACTAGTTACTTTCCTCGAGTCTCATTTCTGCTTACATCTTTCTAAGCATTTTCTTTCTCCATTCTTCTTACTATTTCTTGTGCAAAAAAAAACTTAGTGATTCTCATAGATTATCTAGACTAGGTTTTTACCTTCTTTTTTTTATACGGTTCACCTTGGGTTTGCCCAGACTACATCCTTGGTAATTTTTACCGAGAGCTAAAGCATGCTCCCCTGGGATAAATACTCGGTGGCCCCTGGTTGCTCACCTCCGGATTCGAACTTGGGTGGGTTTTTTCCCAACACCAAGCCTTAACCGGTAGGCTGGCCTATTGGGGTTATTTTTACCTTATCTTATTCTACAACAATTTAAAATTATGTATTTTAAAACGAATTTAAAAGTTAAAAATGGGTGTATGTATCATCCCTCTTCCTTCTACAAACTGTTTATCATCCGTGAAACCCTTTGGAACGAACAAGTCGTATTAGAGCAGTGCTTCTCTTTTTATTGCTTTAAAACCATCTTCTAAAAACTTCCAATGTTATTTTCAAATGTTGTTACAACAAAACAACAACAATTATCATGATACTAGTCTCTTGCAAAACTTCTAGATTTATCAAGGACAACTTCGGTCTCTGGAAAAATTGAATAACTTTCTTTCTTGAGGGTGCTGACCCTCATATCCCTTACTTTATGGAAAATGGATCCTATATACCATTAACCATAGTTCCTGTTATTCCTGCTACTACAACAACAGTAGCTATCCCTAAGAGAAATGTCATTAAGGCACCAAATCAATGGAGTGATGAACACAAAACACTAGTGGGTATTGATAATAAGGCAAGATCCATCATTGTTATGTCTCTTCCTGATAGGTATATCATTCTAGCATGAACCTCAAAACTTCTAAAGCATGGAATACTTTTTGTGTTCAATACGAAGGTATAAATGAAGTACAAGAATCTAGAAAGATAAATTCAGTGCGACAATATGAATTGTTTACTTATGGAAAAAATGAATTTTTGTCTAAAGTAGATCAGAGATTTATTTTCTTATTAATTAACCTCAGCACTATAGGTCGAGAATATACTAACTCTGAAACTCTGAAAAGGTTTTTGGAATGTCATACTGAATCTGGGAAACATATTCAATGTGTCTCAAGATCCCAAAAGGCTAGAAAAACTTATCTCTTAGTGAGCTTTAAGGATTCTACTTAATGATGAACAATCCTGCAAGCTGAAGAAAAATCTCATAAGAGATACTAAAGATTCAAAAATCTAGTTTTATTCAGTGAATTTATGCTTTCTTCTAACACCATTTTTATCAGTATCACTGAGTTAGATTCCTCCTCTAATCTAACCCTAAGGACATGTCACATATGAAGATGTTGATCAGTTAAAATTTGAAGAGTTTCTTGCACTTTAACTAACTCTTTTAGAAGATTTGCAAAGAGAGCAACTTCTGTAGAAATAAACCTTTGGCTATCGTTTATAAGCCAAAGCCGACACCTGTTGACAACGCTTCAACATTTGTTATAGCTGTGAACACAAAGGAAACTTTGCAAATGAATGCAGGTCAAAAAAGGCCCCAAAGATGCTAAATACCGGTAGATGAAAGAAAAGTACGGGGAAGTGAAAAACTATGAGTGGTAAATGGCAAATTGCTAAAGAACGTGATTGAGAAGATCATCCGATGAATATTCATCTAATGAGGAAGACAAGGCCAATCTCTGTCTAATGGACAAGATCGAGGAAGTACCTAAACAATCATCCGAAATTTTCACATCACTTGAGTCCTCTTCTAATACCTCTTAGGTATCTACTCTAAATGGCTCCTTCTCAGTAAATGGTAGTCTTTGTACTCATGAACACTAACCTTTGATTTGTACAACACTCTAAATGGAAAAAACTAAAGCTGAGAAACTAAATCTCAATCTATGTGATCACCTTGAGAAATTTCACTTTAAAATCAAAGAGCTGATAGAACTTGAAGATTAACATTATACTTCATTTTTTCGAACCCGATCTATAATCGAGAACCTAGTACTCGTAGAATGTACCAGAGGAACCCTATCTATTGAACTTTTATCCACTAATGTATTCATGGTTTCTTATCGTACTAATATCTTGGCCCAAAAACAGGTTCTTATAGATTGGCTTGTTGGAGGGCACCAAATTGTTGTTAATTTTTGATAAAAGACGATAGTCTGTTTAGATTCAAATAATTACACGATTAAAGATCATATAATATGTAATGTTTAAATTCAAATAATTAGACGATTAAAGATCAAATAATATGTAAAGCAGGTGACTTTTTGAGCCAAACGTATTGATAATGGTAAAACTACAGGTGAGTCGTGTGCCCATTCCAGTGATACAAAGTAAAGGGTGTCATCTCCATGAACAATGAAATGTCACTAATGAGATTACAAATATTGAAATTTACAGAGATGATTGCTAAAACGACTGATTGGATTATGTTGTCAGAGGTTACTGCCAAGCAATTTATAGTCTTCTTTCTCTTTCATGATTGGTTAAGCTTTGATATCATAGGGATAAGCTAATCACATTCCTAAAGCATGTGGCTTGACCAAGTTGATCATGATCATGCTTTGACTCTCTCATGTAACGCCCCGTTTCCCATATTAAGACTTAACGGTAATTGGTTATGTTTAACTGTGTTAACCTTATGGATTATAGGAGTTGAGGGGATAGAATGTAAATTATGGAAGTAAGGGTTAACTTAAGCAGTTTAAGCCCTAAGTTTCTTTTCCTGCTTTTGGGTCGACTTCAGAGAACGAGGGAGAGAGAGAGAGGTTACGAAATTGGGAAAACAAGGGAGGATCAATTGAAGGTTGCGATTGATTGATTGTTGGAGTAATTGCGTTGCTTGCATTGAAGGTATGAATCTCTTATGTGTTTCATGTTCAATTGATGTTATTTTGAAGTCAAGTTAAGAGTTAGGGTTTGGTTGGAATTGGTGATCGATTGATCATCAATGGGCATGTAATCGACGGAATTATGTGTTTATTATTGTTAGATATCGACCCTAATTAGTGTAGAAACATGATTTTGGCTAATTTTGGTTGAAATTGGGGTTTTCGTGAAGAAACCGTGGTGCAGTTGCAATTTGCGACTTGGGATTTTTGGTCAGTTGGTATCGGTGGGTCGTGACCCGCATGGTGACCCGCCGATTGACCCGCCCTTTCCGCTGTTCAGCTTTTTGGATTTTTGTTTGGTTTTCGTTTGGGGTTCTTTTGCTTAGTTACCCCTAAGGGTTATTGAAACATGATGTTTCATGAAGTTTGGTGGATTTTGGTCAAGGGTAGCCGTGTCATTTCGGGGTAACGAGTCGGGGAAAGGTTAAGAACCCACTTTTGGGTTATGTTTAATATGTGTAGGTATGTGATTGTGACTAGGTGGCACGAGGTGATTGTTAACACTTGTAAGAGAGCTTATTGTGATCATTGTTCAGGTGAGTACTCTATCTATATTAATGTGGTGATACCTATGTGATGATATGCATGTGTGATTATATGTTGCTTGGATTATGTTAGCACCTAGTTGGTACTAGTTACCACTTAGGGAAATTAGTTCCTCCGGGAACAAGGGATCAAGTTACGGATTAAGTGGCCTGGTACCAGTGTCAAGGGATCAAGTTATTTGATATGTGATTGCGATGTATCTCAGTTATATACGTATGATTATGTTGGTATAGATGTGTGCTCACTAAGCGAAAGCTTACCCGTTGTTATTTCACTCTTTTAGTGTCAGGTACAACTTCGGGTAGCAAAGGCAAGGCTCACGTGTGATGGCTCGGAATGCGGCAGCTCAGTCAGTGGTTTATGTGGTATTGGGAGTTTGGAAAAGACATTGTTTACTTTTAAAATCATGATGGATGATACTTATGTTCATGTTGGGACAAATGGTGTTATGTTTTGGCATATGTATGGCCTTGGTTATGTTTGACTACTTATTTCCTTTGATAAACAAAGTGTTTGGCTTGAATACTCTATAAAACCTTAAGACTTTTGAATTAGGCTTCCGCTTTATTTTAAATGATTTTTCTTAAATTATATTTATGTTAGTGAGGTGTTACATCTCATATGTCGCCTGGAGACATGGTCTATAACGTTGTTCCCCGTATACTCGTCACCATCATTCATAGTATCATTGCAAGTATTCTTGTAACAATATCAATATATAATAGTTGTATTAATTTTTAATTATCATATTACAACAAAAACTTATAGCTTGTTGGGTTGCACATGTACATAACTATTGAAAAAATAAAAATAAAAACATACCCTTTGAAATGATAAACAAAAAAAACCATATCTAGTAACTAATTGTAAAATCTTGGCATGATGTCCTAAAATAAACCCATATTGAAATGATAAACAAAACAAACCATTATCGCGTAGAACATCACGCCATCGAGGTCCTAATTTTACGATTTTGACATGATGTCCTAAAACATGGATTCACATAGAAAATTACGCCACCATATGATCAATATGTAAACAAAAACCCATAATTATGGTATGGGTATGGGCATTGCAAGAAGACTCTGCAAATTATAGATCATTTGATATGCCTAAAAGAAACGTGTTATTTTAACTTTTAATATAGTAGTCTTTTTTCTTGGACTTCTATAAAAACTTTAAAAAGAACTGGTAGACAACTTAGTTCAACAAGAAGCTTTTGCAAAGCCTCTTTTTGGACCCTTTTATGCACTAAATTTCTTTTGTGATGCCAATATTTTCATTTTCTGTTTGTATCAATTATGTACATGGACTTTCCTTGTGTTATGAATATGCCAATACAAATGTCCTCAAGCTTTTTTCATAATTTGCAAGTGCATTTGGTTAGCATATTACAAATATGATAATTCCATGGGTTGGGTTTGCTTATTGTTCATTTTACAAATATCTATAACCAAGAGAAGACTGACTATGTATTGAATAACAACATCCACAGAAAAAACCTGTAAAACCAAGAATGTGTTTTAACTTCAGGGCCATGGTACCAAGACTTTAGTTGTACTATTTTCAAACAAAAGACAAGTTTTAAACATACCATCATTGTCTCCATTGACCATTCTTTGCTCTTTGAGGCATAACAACAAATGGAGGTGCAATTTTACAGACCGAAAAAGCCATCCTTTGAGATAGAAAAATACTACAAAACACAAACGAAGAAAAAAGAGCTACTTGATTTCTAGTACCCAACCCATCTTGTCCTCGCTCAGACCCATTTGTAGCCGCGTCAATGCAGTATAGAGTTGTTGTGACACAAGCCCTACGCCACTACTCCCGTAAGACACACTGCATATGGAGATAAAACCCATTTAACCATCGAAATTATCACTGATTCATAAGTCGAATTTATTGCAAACGTGAGGACAGCCAAGAGTGTGCCACATGTCACATTCAGCTTGAATAATACATGATTACTCAGACTGAATGGTATGCATTATTCATGGTGAATAATACAACATTCAGACTGAATGGTATGCATTATTCATGGTGAATAATACAACATTCAGACTGGCTAATACTGACTGTTGTATTATAAATCATGAATCATGCATAACATTCGGTCTGAATAATCCTGACTGAAAGTGACATGTGGCACGCTCTCGACTATCGTCACGTTCGCAATTAAATTTAAGTTAGCAGCCAAACTTTCATCTAGGTGGCTATATGTAAGCTAGCTAATAAACTATATGACAATATAAAATGAGCTAAATTAGCATGTTCGGTAATACAAAATTCTAACATATAGACGGCATAGTTGAAAAAAAACAAAAAGAAGTGAAAAAAAAGCCCATATAGGCTTATTGAAATGCTATATGAAATAACTTTCTTAATACCAACAGCGTTTTTTAAAATAAGCTCAAAAAATAAGCTAGTTCTTGGAACGAACAAAAGGGTGATCGTATAATACCAAGGTTCAAGAGTAAGGTGGCGTTTGTTTTTTAAAGAGGTGCTGAAGTCTAAAGTCTGATTTCACTTTTGACTTTTAAGAGGTGGTGCTGAAGTTTGAAATCTGAATCAATAAGACTGTTTTTGTAAACTGAAAAAACGTCCAAGTGTCTATCAGAGTGAGTTTTCCAATTGATTCAAGTTTGAACGAGAATGAGGTTAGCGGTCAAAAAGTAAAAATAACTACAAATAATTGTAACCAACCTTTTGCCAAGATAAGTTATGGAGCCAACAGGGGATACCACCACTGCAGTTCCTGTACAAAAAACTTCATCTGCATCAAGCAACTCGTCCACAGTTACAGCTTTTTCCTCAACCTGCAAAATTACAAAAATAGTGAGGTTAGAAAAGATAAACAAATATAAGGAATAAGGTAAATCAAAGTTTTAACTATAACATGTGTTTGTGTGTTTACTAGTAAAAAGAGAACAGCAAGGTCAAGTATGCATTATTTAACAGCAACTATATGCTACCAGGCTCCTTGATTTACTAGTTAGGAAATCAAGCTAGGAACATCATCTATAAATCAGAGCCGAGGCACACTTCAGGTGCACTTTTAGCAACTATGCCAAACACAGACCTACTACATTATATATATATATATATAGACAGAGAGAGAGACGAAAAAGTTCAAATAAAAAACTCAAATCTAATTTTGAACGTGAGAACAACCGAGAGTGCACCACGTGGCATATTCAGTCCGAATAATACAAGATTATTTAGACTAAATATTATGCATTATTCAAGGTAAATAATACAACATTCAGACTAAGTAATATTGAATGCTATATCATTGACTCTAAAGGTTGTATTATTCATCATGAATAATGCATAATATTCGGTCTGAATAATCCTGTATTATTCAAACCGAATAGGAGCCGAATAGGACACGTGTCGCACTCTCGGTTGTCCTCACGTTTGAAATTAGATTTGAGTTTTCATTTGAACCTGCCCCTATATATAGAGAGAGTGATAATCATGTACAACCCATTTCTAACGTGGAACCGATGCAACCCTGTGAAATCCAATAAAATTCTATGAAAGGCTTCCATATTTAATATGAAAGATATGGAAATTAAATGATATGTAAATATGAAATATATTGAAGTCAATGATTATAGAAACGTTTCATAGAATTTTATAGGATTTTATAGGGTTGCATCGGTTTCAAGTTAGAAATGGGTTGTACAAGAGGGGGACTCAATATATATATATATATATATATATATAGGGGTGGGTTCAATTGCAAACCACTTTTTCATTGTGAACGTGAGGACAAACGAGAGCGCGCCACGTGTCACTCTGAATTTCGGCGACTTAGTGTTATTCAGACTGAATAACGCTATATTCAGACTAAATATAGCGTTATTCAGTCTGAATAACACTAAGTCGCCGAAATTCAGAGTGACATGCGCGACTTGTAACCAAAAAGCCCGCGACCTAGTGTTATTCAGTCTGAATAACACTATTATTCAATGTTATTCAGACTGAATAACACTAGGTCGCGGGAAAAGTCGCGCGTCTCATAAAATTTGTTGCCACGTGTCGCGCTCTGGGTTGTCCTCACGTTCACAATGAAAAAGTGGTTTGTATTTGAACTTTCACCTATATATATATATATATAGGGGTGGGTTCAAATGTGAACCACTTTTTGGTTGTGAACGTGAGGATAACCGAGAGCACGACACGTGGCGGCTGACTAGGCGCCACGTCAGATCCACGGCGGATGACTAGGCTTGATTCATGGGAGGGCATTAAATTAAAGAGGGGGACCACACTCAAAGCCGCCACGTGTCGCGCTCTCGGATGTCCTCACGTTCACAACCAAAAAATGGTTCACATTTGAACCCACCCCTATATATATATATATATAGAGGGAGGTTCATACAAGAACAACCCAATTTGCAAGAACAAAGGAACCAAGGAAATCACATGTGATTTTGTGCTGCGATGGAAAAAGCGAGTGTAGGCCACTCTCCCGACAAGGCACGTGGGTGAGCCGCGAGTGGGCGTCCATGCACAAAATCACGTGTGATTTTGTTGGTTCCTTCATTCTTGCAAATTGGTTTTGTTCTTGTTTAAACCTAATTCTATATATATATATATATATAGAGAGAGAGAGAGAGAGAGGAAAGTTCAAATGTGAACCACTTTTTGGTTGTGAGCGTGAGGACAGCCGAGAGCGCGACACGTGGCGGCTTTGAGTGTGGTCCCCCCTTAATTCAATGTCCTCCCATGAATCACGCCTAGTCATCCGCCACGTGTCGCGCTCTCGGCTGTCCTTACGTTCACAACCAAAAAGTGGTTCACATTTGAACCCACCCCTATATATATATATATACCGGGGAAGGTTCAAACGAGAAGATGTCAATTTAAGAAAACGTGAGGAGCAATCTTAGCCACTCATCTCGCGGTTACGGTGGACGTGATCACGAAGGATTGACGCGATTCATGGGAGGGTAGAGATTATTAAGAGGGGGGACCGGTCAAAACCGCCTTTGTTGACCGAGATGAGTGGCTGAGATTGCTCCTCATGTTTTCTTAAATTGATATGTTTCTCGTTTGAACCTCCCTCTCTCTCTCCCCTCTCTCTCTCTCTCTCTCTCTCTCTCTCTCTCTCTATATATATATATATATATATATATATATATTGAGGTTTTCCTCATAACATAACACGGTTTTCGAAGGCACACCTCTAGGTGAGGCGGGGATTAGGCACAAGCTAGAATTTTTTAAACCTCAAGGCCCGATTCCATGATTAAACCTGTTTACCATTACAACCCTAATGAATTCAGGATGCATTGTTTTACGATCATTATCCATAAACATAATTAGAAGGCATCAAGAATGTGAAAACTACTTCACAATTACAAAAATATAGTTCATTTTAAATGTGTAGCACATTCAGGAAAAAAAAGGAAAAAAAAAAAAACTAGCTAATAATACGTACCTGGAATCCTTGGCTACGAGCCACATCAATTATGCTCTTTCGTGTAATACCAGGTAGAATGGTTCCTTTTATGGCAGGAGTAGATATATTGTTGCCCTGTAAACAATTTTAATACAATATTAGAAATTTTAAAAGGAACACGAAAAGATGAATTATAAAAGTGAAAATATTATGTTAAGAGACACAAACATGTATTCCATCAGTCATTAAAAAGTCTACATTTAACCTTTGAGTCTCAAATGAGATACTTTTTAACTTAAGTGCTAACAATAGCTATCTTCTTACAAGAGTTAAACTAACTACTCCCTTTGTCCAAAACATAAATGCAAGTTAGGATTAGACATGATTTTATTGAAGTATTTGACTATCAAAGACCTCCAATAATCAGAAATAGAATGAATCATAAGGACAGGAATAAATGATAAATATAATTTGTTATAATTACTAATGGGCAAGAGGATTAACTACACGAAAAGAAAGTGTTCCATGTTGTTACACATATTTTTTGATAGAAGGGTTCTTATATTGTAATGAAAAACTAAAGCCATCAATGTCAATATTAAACTTGAAAGTCATAGGTTATAATTATAAAATAAATAGAAAATGGAGTCTGATATACCTTTACAACAAATACATTACAAGAAGAAACCTCTTCCAAATACTTCTTGTGCACACTATCAAGATACAAGACATCAGAATAGCCTTTGGCTTTCGCAGCACTTTGAGCCTTCAAAACCTACAAAACATCCAACTTACCTTTTTATTTTTATTGAAATTATAGTTTAAAAAGATAAGGAAATCAAATAAAGAGTAAGAACTTGGCACCTAACGCTAAGCTTACCGCAGCATAGTTGCCAATTGTTTTTACACTTCCAGTACCTCCAGGGGTTGCTCGATGCATTTCCGTCTCAACAATCAAGTTTATTGGTGACAAACCTTCCTAGCATCATATATGTAGTGATATAAATGAGATGAAGTGATATAAATCTGGTATCTTTTAAGAGATGATTACATCAATATATATATACACACACACACACATACAACTAAGAAACAAATTTAAGAAAACCTAAACTAGCCTAGTAAATTCCACTCATATGTAGAGCCAAGGGCTGAGATGTACGTAGACCTAACCTGCTTATGCAAGGGTTTAAACATATAGTGCAAATAGCACAAAGTAGTAATAAAGAAAAAAATGATGACTAGGTACACTGAAAACAAGTGAAAAGGTAAGAAAAGAGAAAGCAAATAAGGTCCAACAACACACCCCTAGACCACATGGCCACCCCTCTACACCCCCTAAGGCCATCCTTAGCCGTACCCCTCATACCTCTCATTTTTGCTGCCACATCAGCGCCACATCAGCTTTACCAACACCTTACCAACACCATACCAATCCATCCTTAACCATACCAATACCATACCCCTCTAATTAATTGATTAAAAAAAAAGAAAATTAAAAAAGGTAGAGAGAGAAAGAAGAGAGAGATAGAGAGAGAGGGGGGGTAGGGGGTGGGGGGGTGCTTTTTCTTCCATCAGCATTGGGGTACCAATCGGTACCATTACCGGCACCATACCCCTCATCCACAACGGTGTTACCACCGGTATGGGGTGGTACTGGCTCGGTACCAGTATGGGCTAAGGATGGCCTAACTATCAGCCATGATCCCCCAAAGAATTTACTTAACACTCCCCAAAGGATGCCCAACTTGTTACAAACAAAATCTATTAGCACTTTATAAAATTGTAGAAGAGTAAGCAAAAAGAGATACGGTCATCATTTGTAATAACATCTTGTAATCTTTGTGTTCTCTGAATGGGCATTTAGTTGATAGCGAGCTTTTCTAGTGAGTTTGTCAACTGTGGAAGGAATGTGGTAAGAGATATGGTCATGGTAAGTATCATTTCAACAGAGTTTGATCTCTTTGCCACCATTTTGTGGATAGCATGTCGGTATTGGAATCTAATATTTTTGATCTTCAATATATGCACTTGAGAAGCAACAGAAGTTCAATCGATTCAAAGCAAGCTCCCTAGACAGCTTAATTAAAATTAGTCAAAGGTGCTAATAGATTTCCTCTTTTGTGATCCAAACATAGCACCTATTTTACTTTAACTACTTCAATTGAAAATAACTACAATATGATAAAAAGTTCTAAGCTGCGTAATATACACATTAACCAACACCAACTAGTAAGAAGTTGGTACCAAATCAGAAACTATCACTATGGGTGCGTTTGGTACACTGGACAGGGTGGGACAGGACAGAACATAACAGCCATGTCCCATGTTTGGCACACCCTTATGTTGGACTAACCAGAACACAATGGAACAAACATATGACACGCTTGTCCTTAGTTACCCCCATGCAACCAATGGAACAAGGAAAATAGAACCAAAATACCCTTAGATTTTATAACCTAAAATCCTCAATCTTTCTTTCTCAATACGTCGCTCACTTCTACCAGCTAGCTTTTGCTCACCGGCGACCAGCTGGCACCGGCGACGTGCTGCTCACCGGCGACCTGCTGCTCACTGTCGACCTGCTGCTCAGCAGCGACGTGCTGCACTGCTGCTCACCGTCGACCTACTGCCCCATCAACCTGCAGCTCTCCGACAACGTGCTGCTCACCGTCGACCTGCTGCTCACCGGCAACCTCCTGCCACCGTCGACCTGGGTTTGTTTGCGATGCTTGTGAGGATGCTCGGTTTGTGCTGTGTCCGAATTGCAACAGGAGTCAGAAAGCTTTTCAAGGAGGAAGGGCGATCTATCAAGTGTTTGAATTGCAATGAGAATGAATTGATGATAATTATGATAAAAGCATTTTCTTTTTGAGATAATTGCATATGAAATATGTTGATTATTTAATAAAAATAGTGAACAGTTTATCAAGGGTAAATTGGTTATTTTAACCCGTTCTGTTCTGTTCTGTCCAGTCATATTATATCTAACCAAACGTTGGACACCTGTTCTGTCATGTCTTGTCCTGTCCCGTCCCATCCTGTCTGCGTACCAAACGCACCCTATATGTATATGGTGGTGCCAAAAGTATAAAAAAAACTAGATAAAACCACAAAAAAGCAGCATAGTTGATTGGAACAAAAGATCACAACACAAATACAAGAGAAGAACTGATAACTTATCAAGCATTTTTCTGGTTAAAAGAGTGCATCATCAAATAGTAATAACTAAAAAGCCTCCGGCTGGATAACAAAAGATAAAGAGCATACCTTGAAATAGTTACCAACAGGAGAAACATAAATCAGAAAAGTATACTCAGGAGCCGGTGCAAGACCAAGTACACTTCCACTCCCCATAAGTAATGGCCTTATGTATAATGAACCTTTACCAGGAGGAGGTATCTAAAAAGAGCATAAAAGGAATTGTGGTCATTCGCTGGTTATTGAAGTCTCAAATAGAATTACAATAAATAAATAAAATTAGTTACTCTTACCCATCTTTCATTTGCCACAACTGTGGCCTTAACAGCTTCGACAAACTGACTCACAGAAGGAGAAGGCATGCACATACGCTCTGCCCCCATCATCATCCTTGCAGCATTTTCTTCAGGTCGAAACAGTAAAATACTGCCATCTTCTTTACGATATGCTTTTAGACCTTCGAACAATCCCTGTAGAAACAAGAGCGCAAAAACATAACTTAAGCTAGCAGTCCCAAATAAGTAATTTAAATTTTAAAATAACAGGTAAAGTAATTCATTACTTTTAGGTCAAGTTACATATTTGGTCCCTGTGGTTTACAATTCATTTCACTGTTGGTCCCTATTTTGAAATAATTATGGAAAAGGTCCTTGTGGTTTACACTATATTGCACTGTTGGTCCCTGTGGTTTACAATATATTGCACTGTTGGTCCCTATTTTGTCAATAAGGTAAGGGACCCATAGTGCAATATAGTGTAAGTCACAGGGACCAACAGTGCAATATAATGTAAACCATAGGGACGAAAAGTGAAATATAGTGTAAACCACACGGACCTTTTCCATTATTATTTCAAAATAGGGACCAACAGTGCAATAAAATTTAAACCACAGGGACCCAATATGTAATTTACCCTTGCTCTTAATACAAGATTACATTGCAAAGATTTACCTACGCAAGAAAGGACAAGTGAAGTGGCTTGTTAACAAAAAAATTTAAAAGCATTTGTGTTGTAAGTAGCACGTCAGATAGAATCTAGTACGACATTTATATGTTCTACACACAAATAAGAGTCCCAAGAATTAACCTGTCCATAGTTAAGGACTCCGGCCGACGGGCTGATCTCGATGTTCCCAAAGGGTACTAATTTCCCTTCAGAGAAACTCCCGCCTCGTGGACATTTCGTAGTGTACATATAATCGGTATGCACAAGCCCAAATCCAAGTGTTTCCCAATCAATATCAACGGATTCACTTTGAGTGCTGAATTTAAATAATACTTGTTAATAACATATTTACAAGCATAATTGACATTTAAACAACTAGAATGTATACTTACAACATTTAAATAAAAGACATGGAGATGGGACCAGAAAATAGATTCTGTCATAAAGTAGTATTGTATACAACTTGTGACTACAGCAGTCACCTAACCCTTCCCACAAAAAAAATGCACACACAGTATTAGAAAGGACGAGATAACTGCATCTAATAAGTTAAGGCAACAGCGACCAATGAAATGTTATAGTGCATATTTATAATATTTTCGTTTTGGTAGAAAAGGGACACCCATAAGCATACACAACATACACTTTTTACATATGTTATATACCCCACGGGTGAGGAAGTCAATATGATAGGTTGGTTAAAGGGAGTACAACTGTACAAGTGGTTAACGGATAGATGGTAAAAGGGGGTAATAAGTTGGTGCTTTGCTAGTACAAATAAGGGACCGTGCATTCAATAAAGGTGTCGAGTTTTTGTGTGTTTTGTTTATGCGAGAGCCAAGAACCTTGTAATCATTCCATTTGAGTGAGGGACTGTTTGTTTACCTCTTAATGGTTTCATTAAGAGGTAAACCTGTGATTCAGTCCGAGGAAATGTTGTTTGGCAAGAGTAAGTAAACCTCGTAATCGTTCCAAAAGACATCGAGCGATTTTGAATATGAGGCAAGCCCAAATCATTAATCGGTCAATTTATTCCTTGAAAATTTTCCTTCTTTCATGTCATCACTGGATCCAGACAAAAGCAGGTATCTCGTGCCTTTTGCTCGCTCAATTGCTCGATTTCCTCTCCAGTCGCTCAATTGCTCGATTTCATCTTTGTTTTGATCTACTGCGTCTGTTCCCTCGCGATTTCATCTATTGTTGTTTGATTGTATCTACCATTCGCAGCTTTTATATTTGTTTCAAACAACCCCTAAAAAGGAAAGCTTGGTTTATAGAAAAGAAGAGGGAGTGTTGTGGCCTCTCTTGAACACAACTTTACATTGTTGTGAAAAAAAGAACATCTTTATTCCGCCCGTGATTTGCTCTAATGATGGTCATCTGATATGAGTTATGAAGTTATAAAAGTTGGGGCATTTGTTTGAGGGTGTTGGGTTAAGCGTGATTTCTAGCATGTAGATAAAGCAAAAGGCTTGTTGAAAAGTGGTTAAAGATGTGAAAAGCCTAAAATCCTTGCTTGAAAACCTTCCGAAACTCATAACCAAAAAGGCAAGTCTTTCTACTTACATGTATACAGCGATATGATTTTAGGTTCTCAATTGAATTTAGAAAGAATGCCGTTAGTTTTTGCTTCCTTTGAGACTTATAGGCGACTTTCCCACTCCTCTAAAGGATTTTGTACGGTCTATGGAATCGCACAGCCAGCTTTTGATTGTGGTTCACCACTAACGACTTCCTTCGATACGGTCTAATTTTCAACACCAACTCGCTGATGTTAAATTGAACATCTTTCCATCCCAAATCTGCGTGTTTCATGTCTTGTGTCCAAGATCTCATCTCGATCACTAAAATCTTATCAAGTGAAAGTACTCGGGTTGCATTTTTGTTGTAGCAAAGGAGAGGCAGAGGATCCCTACCATATAATACTCGAAGAGAGGAACAACTTAAAGAAGAATGGTAGGTCTTATTACAGCAGAATTCTGCCCAAATCAACCACTTGCCCCATTGTTTAAGTTTATCAACTACCTAATACCGAAAATATTGCTCCATGCCTTTATTGACAACCTCCATCCGTCTCCATCTGAGGGTGGTACACTGTACTGTACCTCAGCTTGGTGCCCTACATTCCAAAAACATTCACAAACCAACGGTCCCGGTCAGTGATAATTGATTCCAGGACTCTGTGTAATCGAGTCATTTCCACCATGAATACTTCAGCCATTCATTGCACAATAAAGGGGTGTTTCCCTATAAAGTGAGCATACTTGCTTAATGTATCAACCACCACAAAAACAGTAGACATCCCATCTAATTTTGCCAGCTCCTCAATGAAGTCCACTGTTATCTCTTAACAAACTTTTTAATGGCAGAGGAATCGTTGAAGCAACCCTGTTAGTGATCCACTCAAGATCTTATTCCTTTGACACACTTCACATTGCTTGACCAAGCCAATTATGTCCTTCATTTCCACCCAGAAAACTTTAGCAGCAATCCTTTGGTACGTTCTATCTTCTCCCTTATGTCCCCTTATTGGCAATCCATAAAAAATCCTCAAACAACAGTGGTATCAAAGTAGATTTCTATGGGATCACTGGCTTCTCTTTGTACATCAGCAGCCCACTCTGCATCAAAAATCCTTTGTGCTCAACCACACTAGCTACTAAATCAACTCTTCTTCTCTTCAAAAATTTATTTTTGCCAATTTCCTCTTTCAAGACTCCCTATTGGCGCCGGCTTATTAGTGCTTCCCCGCCTTATTATACACAGTTTCAAACTTGTACCAAGTAATTTGCTAACCCATTTCTGATACTCGGGTTCTATCATCCGCTGCTTTAAAAGAAATTTATAACTTTGAATGTGCAGTGACAGGAGGCCCACAATAATTCCTTAAAAATATTTGGATCATTCATTAGATGATATGAGCATCCCCTACCTGGTATACTTCAATTCTACCAAGTTCATCCCATCTTTAATACTAAAACTTTTTGCTTGAGTTTATTTTTTCTTGGGCGCCATCCCCTTTATTACAAAATTAGGAAGTGTGTTACCAACCCCGAAATCTACCTTTTTTTTATCATAATCATGTAAACAATTTAGTCGGTCTAACATGGAGCAGCAAATACACAACTTCTAATAACTTCAAAAAACAATGAATCTATGCACATTGATATAACAAAGCTAGGGTAAAATTCACATGCATAGTCATATTCATATTCATATTATACAAGTCATGTTTTTCTTCATGAGCAGAAGTGATTCATACCATTTTAATAGTTTTGTGTCGTTGGCGAGTATAACCTTTTATAAACTAATTTTATTTAGAGGGTGTTTGGGAGTGGTTTTTGGGGTCCAAAAGTGCTTATTGACTTATGGTGGTCGGAAAATGAGTTTTTAAAAAAGTGTTTGTATAGCTTTTGCGGTGGTAAAATCCAACAAGTCAATAAGTTGTTTTTTAAAAACTGTTTGGCTTCGCTTATATATACAAAATGACCAAAAAGGACACTTTTTCAAAAAGCACTTTCAGGTTAAAATGAGAGGTATTTGTGTCATTTAACAATAAAAAGCAACTTCCTTTCTCAAAAAGTCGCTCATCACTAACTTTTTAAAACCTGCGTTTTATCCCTTGTCAAAAATTGGCTCAATAAGTCAATAACCACCTTTTGAAACACACATCCAAACAGCCTCTTATATGTTCAATCAACAATGTGTGTATTTATATATATGAGTGGACATATAAAACAAACTGAATTAAGAAAAGAGAGAAAAAGTTACCTAACCGCTGAAGACGCTCGAACAGCAAATACATTACTACTGGTAGAAGCAGTTTTTAGATAGGGAAAAGCACGCAACTGATCTGGAATCTAGTAGGTCCGCCATAGCCATACACACAAATATATATAATCACAAAAAATAATTAGCAGATTGAAACCGGTGAGTTGTTTTGTGTATTTGCTGAAATGTAAGGTTTGACATTGTAGAAATACGGAAAGAATGGGGATAAACAAATGAGAAGAAATTAATCAGAGAAAATGAAAAATATAGGTTACCTTGTTGAAAGGAAGAAAAGAAGATGGATAAGTGCCATCGGTGGCGGCGTTCCGACGAAGAAGAAGATGACCGGTGGTGGCGTTTGAAAACACGGCGGCGCTCTCCATCAATGGCGATTTTCACAAGTAATAATAAGCTAGCTGCCCTATGGTATTGGTAGGTAGGTATATGGCTGTTACTAAATTCAAATATCAAAATGAAAAGATGATTTATGAATTTATGATTAAACTACGGATTGGTCCCTGTGATTTTAAATGTGGCTTGAATTTAGTCCCTATAACTTTATATCATAGAAAAACCTCCTCATGGTATGATCTTTTAAAGACTCATTTTTGGTCAACTGCTAGTGTGATGTTAGTTAAATTATATGCTTCTATGGGTCTACCGGAACCGATTGATCCGGCTCGCTAATTAGTTTATTAACCTTAAATGAGGTTTTAATTAGCTCCATAACCTTTTAAAATCTAATATTAACTTCCTAACCTTATAAATGTGTTATTCTTATAATATCCTTAATGAAATTATTTAAAAAGAAACTAAAATAAAACATTTAATTATAATATTACTAGAATACCCTTAATGGATTAGAAAGATTTGAAAATTTTGACTCTTTCAAATTTGCGTCAGTTATTTTAACATTTAATTTCTTTTTTCTCATTCAATATTCAAATATTTTTAAATTCGTTTTTTTATATTATTACTTTAATACTAAATATTTGTTAATATGAATTATCTGACAACATTTGGTGATAAAAGAAGAAATTTGTGTCATCATTTTAACATTCAAAATTTTTTCCATTGTCATTCAATATTCAAATATTTTTAAATTACTTTTTCTTTTATATTATTACTTTGATACTAAATAAGTAAATATGCATTGATATCAATTTTCTGACAATAAATATTCATATTTGTGATAAAAAGTTAGTTATGTGAAAGAAAGAAAAAGGAGATAACTTCATAATACATGATTTGGAATATTGAAAAATATAAATGTAGGTTAGTTAAACTAGTTTTAAGGATCTAAATTCAAAATTTACAACAACTTTTATTAGAAATGGACATTATTATATGAAGAAGAAGTAACGATTAAGTCAGACTGGTTCAGTCAAGCACGATTGATATCATTCAAGGAAGAAGGTGAGTGTAACACTCATATTCCAAAATACAACTTTTTTTTGCGAAGTAACCAACGATTTGACAAAAGATAATTAGTTGCGGAAGCTTGTCCAAAAACCTTTCATTCA
Organism: Centaurea solstitialis; assembly: GCA_030169165.1. Classification (NCBI taxonomy): domain Eukaryota; kingdom Viridiplantae; phylum Streptophyta; class Magnoliopsida; order Asterales; family Asteraceae; genus Centaurea; species Centaurea solstitialis. The sequence continues at coordinate 13,987,872 of CM058044.1, read as the reverse complement.
AAAACAACTCATACGTCATAAAGTTTAAGAAAAACATAGATCAAGTACTTGAGAATCATAAACATTGTTTAAACAAAATCCAACTAAAGTGTTTACATGTTAAAACCAAGAAATTATTTCATTCTTCCAAATAACATCATTCATAACTCCTCATGTTTAGACTGAACTGTTGGGTCACCGGAACCTCACACGGGAGCCTTTCCTTTGTCCTTCGAGGACGTACCTGCCACTAAAAGAGCAAACAACAACGGGGTAAACATAAAGCTTAGTGAGCTAGCACCACCTACATCTTACCAGATAGCACGGACTGTACCATAACAGGTACCAACACAATCAACATCATTCACATCAAGCATATCAATAATTATCAAACACATCAGACACCCGACTCTCATGAGATCGATATTTAATCGCCCGTCAGTTTGGACACGGGTCGGCCCCCACAACTCACCAAGGGCATGTGGTTTCCCTTTCTCCCGTCAGTTAGGACACGGGTCGGCCTCCACAACTCACCAAGGGCATGTGGTTTCCCTTTCTCCCGTCAGTTAGGACACGGGTCGGCCCCCACAACTCATCAAGGGCATGTGTATCCCTTTCACATACGCTATCATGCATACAATATGTTTGGGTGAAATTTTATCATCGAACGATCGAACGATTAAAATTGTAAGATATCTTTCAGGATGATATTCCTGTATTAAGATAAGGTCCTGAAGTAAAGATATTACTACCTTCCAACAAAGATAAGTGATCATCGAAGAAGATCGTACGATATCATCATATGATCCTACGATTAACCTAACGATATACATGTTCAAAGTTTGCTCTTATTGCAGGAAAGCTTATCCAAGATAACCTCGAAGCATAGCCATCGTCCATTGAACTTAAAAACGACCGTTTGAACCAGATACGTTCATCATTAAAGAGCTCAGACGTTACGATCTAGAATTCAGCTTCAGTTATGACCGTTGCATTTATGGTTCAATAATGAATGAGTAATTACGACATCAACAGCTATAAAAAGAGACCAAAGACAATACACTCAGGACAACTGATTCTGGGAGAGAAATAGCAATACCAATATTATTCTCTGTATTTACGTTCGATAGCATTCATTTTCTTTATTGTAATCGTACGATACAACTGTAACATCGAGGATATCACCCCTTATTGGTGATCTATAGTGCAACGTCGACTATCCTATTTAGTCGGCCGCAGGTTTTTTCCTCGATTCAGAGGTTTTTCCTGCGTCATCAATCTTCTTGTCAATTTACTTTTATTTATCACACGTTTTATCGAACGAGAATTCTTTCTTTTGACGATTTTGCCTCACGACATCTTACGATAACGATTTAAGTAAATTTTTACACAAACAGTTTGGCGCCCACCGTGGGGCCCGTTTTGAGAAAATCTTGTTCGATAAGGCGTCAGCTTACTAACCTATTTCTTCGAGCTTCTTTGTGAATTGAGTACAGGAACATGGCAAGCAGTTCTCAAACAACCTTGCAGCAACAATTGGCAGCAGCACAAGAACAAATCCAATGGTTAAATGAACAGAATTTACAAATGAATGGCGAACTGTCCAGGTTGAGAGCATCAAATCCACAAACTTCTCACATCCCAGTTTCCATTCATCAACAAAGGCCATTTTTTCCTCAAAATCCACCCCCTGTTTCTCAACCTCCATTTGTCCAACCACAAATGTCACAATCTTTCATTCCACCTCAAGTATCGCAAGTTAACTTGCCACCACCACCGCAAATATCGCAAGTTAGCTTACCACCGCCACCTCCAGTCAACAATTCACGTCCTATCTTCCCTCCGTTACCATCAGGTCCTTACCCAGGAGCAACCACGTTTACTTACAACCAACCTCAAACAGGGCCTCGTCCCTTTATACCTATTCCAGAACCTATATCGCACGTTCCCACCGCAGCTACCCCCATAACTCATATTCCGAACTTATCAAATGTTTCAGGAACCTCTAGTAATCCACCACCCAATGATATCGTGGATATTCGGCTAAAAATGCTAGAAGAACAAAATAAAGCAATGCTCGCATTGTTAACCAAACTTCCTGGGGCTGCTGTACCCATCGAAGTTGAACCTAAAACCGGATTCCAAGCCTCACCCTATATCGATGAGATTGCTCTTGTTGATATCCCCAAAAAAATATAACATCCCAGCTTTTACACCAAAATACTCTGGAATCTCTGATCCTGTGGAACACATCGCACAATACAAGCAGCTAGTGTGGACAGTTCCTATTCCAACCCAGTTTCAAGAAATATGTATGTGCAAGGGCTTTGGATCAACACTTACCGGAGCTGCGTTGCAGTGGTTAATCAATTTGAAACCTAAGAGCATTGCATCGTGGTCCGAGTTAGTAAACCAGTTTACTCGACAGTTTGCAAGCAGTCGCAAGATGGAAAAACAAACAAGCGATCTCTACTATGTCGTGCAAAAAACAGGCGAAACCATTCGTGAATATTTCAACAGGTTCAACGCAGAGATGATCGAAGTTAAGAACTGCGATGTGCGGACGGCGATCGAAGCATACAAACGTGGGTTAGATACATCCTCGGAGTTATACACAGATTTAAACGAAGTATCCACCAGAAAACTTCGATGATGTACGAGCTCGTACGTTGGCACACATGAGAATCGAAGATGATGCCCTTTTCCGGCGTAAACATTCGAACGATAAGAAAAATCTTGGAGCGCAGAAACATGATTTCAAGCCTAAACGAGTAAACAAGATTGATAATTCTCGACGCGATCAGAATAAACGTCCGAACCAAGGTAAAGGTAAAGTAAGATATCCAGATTTGTCAACTTACCATTTTGCAGGTACAGCGAAGGACTTAGTGGATTCTCTACGGAACTTGGAAGTCAACGTACGATGGCCTAAAAAACCAGAGAGTCCTAGCAAGGATAGAGACCAAACAAAATGGTGCGACTTCCACAGCGACCACGGACACAATACAGACGATTGTATCAGCTTGAAGAAGGAGATCGCATACCTCAAATCGAACGGACATCTTAAAAACCTTCTAGGCGATGATTCGAAAAGACCGACGTCACCCGTTCCAACGAAGGTTGTAAACTGCATTACAGGAGGATCAGAAGTGTGTGGCCTTACCTATTCTGCAGCAAAAAGGCATGCACGAGAAGGACCTGAAGGACATCCCATCCCAAATGAATCCAGAATTGCGGAAGACAAGGAGCTCGATGCTACGAAGATATCGTTCGATATCGAAGATATGTCAGACACTCATCAGAAACACCATGATGCACTGGTTATTCAGTTGACAATTGGTAACTGTCTAACCAAGAGAGTATTAATCGACGGAGGCAGTTCAGCCAACGTCATATTCGCAGAAACACTCAAGATCATGGGTATCGACCGGTCCAAGAGTTACCATCTGTTCGAAGAGGTTGAAAGCTGCAAAGGGTTACCATCTGTTTTATGGGCAAATCGCACGACACCTAGAACTGCAACTGGACAAACTCCTTTTTCCTTGGTATATGGATGTGAAGCAGTCCTTCCAATCGAATCACAAGTTCCTGTCGCTCGACATCGTACGATTGAACGAAACTCGATAGACTTGTGTTACGATGTTGATGCTTTAGAAGAACTAAGAGAGAAAGCCTTTCAGAAAATGGCATCGCAGAAAGCCATGGTTGAACGCTACTTCAATAAGAAGGTAAAAATCAAAGTATTTCAACTTGGAGATTATGTCCTACGACGTGTCTTCCCGAATACGCAAGAATCGAACGCTGGAAAACTTTCCATTAAATGGGAAGGACCTTACATCATTACCAAAATCGTGGGAAAAGGTGCCTATAAGATTTCAACCATTGAAGGAAATGAAATCCCACGTAGTTGGAATGCAACTCATCTAAAAAGGTACTATTTCTGAAACCCTTTTTATTTTTTACTATTATTTCATCGAACGATTACTGACTTAGGCATCGGAGCGCCGTTGGTCAATCCAACGGCCACCCCTTAGCCAATTTTACTCGCAGGTAATGCACGATTATCGCAAGACATCGCACGATTATCGCAGACATCGCACGATCTATGGCAAACATCGCCCGATAAAACAATATGCTCAAAATTGCATAGAACTTAAAAGATGCATCAATTTCAAATCGCAAGAGCGCAAGTCAAAACGCCAGACGCACGATCAACAGAAACGTTTCTAAAAAATTTTCTAAGTGCCTTAAACTCACATCGCAAGCCAAAACGCACGATTAATTAAGGCCTTAAACATTAAATCAGCTAAAAACGCACGATTATCTATTTACTAGAAGTACTTAGAACGAAAATAACAAGTACTGAAACATCGCACGATTGCAAAAAAATGGCTGATTCCATTAAAAAAGTACTTAAAAGTACTACGATTACATCAAAAGAAATTTAATTTTCAGGATTGGCTTCTACGCCCATATCCTCTCCTACACTAACTTCTACGATGGGGGAAGGAATGTCTTCAACAGCCTTATCCACGATGACGGATCCAGAGGCATCTTCGTTCTTATCCTCCTCCTCGATCATCGTGACTTCGACCTCTTTGTTCTTTTCAACACCTTCCTCCTCTTCATCAGCATCCTTGGCGTCGTCAGCATCCAAGAGCTCATCGGATCCCATCGCATCACGGAAGGCTCCCAACTCACCTTTAGCAGCTTCGATGGTGTACGTGCCACCAATGAATTGGCGTATTACGGCTGCACGGGCCACCATCCTAGATAACACCATCTCGTCTTTGAGATCCTGGATCTCAGAAGACGAAGCCTTCTTTCGATCTGCCATCTCCGTGCGCATCGCAGCAAGTTCCTCCTCCAACTTGGCAACACGATTATTCGCCGCTGTCAGCCTCGCACGTTGTTCTGATCGAACGTGCTCAGCCTCATCCAGCTTAGCCACCAAGTCATCCACTTCAACCCGCTTGGCTTCCAGAGCAGCAGCTATCTTCGATGCCTTCTCCTGGGCCTTCTTAGCCTCGTTCACTGCAGCCCTCTCGCTGGACATTTTCGCCTTCATGTCCCTCTGAACAGTCTCCAACCTTTGATGAAGACCAAGACACGCCTGGAAGGCCTGCGCAAAAATAAAAAGTTAGAACAGCACATTTAATGTAATCGTAAGATACAAACATCGTACTTACCATGAAGGAGTATCCAACAGCGCCGGCATCGAGCTCGCCAATTCGACGAGTATCCATGTGAGCCTTCTGCGATGGAAGCAGGTATTGTTCGATGGCGGGGAATAAGTCATCCTGGTTGATGACATCACCGTCGAGGAAATTTGAAGGCAGGGATATGTTGATCGACGTTTCACCCTCCTTCCCTCTTGGAGGCTTGACCGAGGCCCTTTTCTCCTTTGACATCGTAGGAGACATCGCAGGAGGAGGAGCAGTGTGAATCGGGGTCGCATCGACCACATCATCCGCCTGTCGTACGGCTTCCTTCGATGCAGTCGGAGCACCCGAAGAAGACCTTGTCTTCTTAGGTTGTGGCTCCATGCCACTTATTCCTTTCTTCTTCTGCAGAGCCCTCTTGGCCGCTGCCAAGTTAGCCAATTTCTTAGCAGGTTTCTTTTGGCCTGAAATAAAAATGTACGTTATTAATCGCACGATAAAATTGAGAAAATATAAGATAAGAGGAAGAAATTATCGCACGATTACCTTCCATCTCTTCTTCTTCTTCTCCTTCACTTAACACTTGAACTTCAAGCTCTTCGTCGCTGTCCTCCCTTGGGCTTTTTCCCTTCGATTTGGCGTACGATCTTTCTTGAACACCGTACTCCAAGAAGCGGTTGACAGCTTCAGTGGATTCCTCGAAGGTAAATTCGATCTCTGCAAAAATAACATACGATAAGAAAATTATGTAATAAAGATTATGCTAATCAAAAATGCATAAAGCGACCTATACCTAGTGGGTTCCATTCTGGAGCTACCCATCCACCATCCTCCAAGACCGATGAGGATCGTACGAACGCATATCGGGCCTTCCACCCTCGATCGAAAGCTTGGGTACCATGTACTAACATGGCATCGCCCCTACCCTTGGGATAAATCCCATACCTATCGTAATCAGAAGGTTTAACAGTGTACGCCGACAAAAGATCATCGACGGTGAAAGGATCTCTTCCCCAATTCTCAGTGACACGTTCGATAACGCTCACAACCCTCCAAAATTGGGGCATGAGCTGTCCAGGAGATAAGCTAAATCGTGTCATAAAGGCACGAGACAGAGGACTGAAAGGCCAAATAAATCCTATCTTAAAGGGGTATTCGAACAACGCGAAGAAACCTGCCGGAGCATCGGCGGGCCTAACCTCACCAGGTGATTTGATCACGGTATCCTTGGGCATCCTAGCAAGTTTCTTAAGGTGAACTAGGTCGATTTCTCCCTGAATTGTGCTCCTAACTTCCATGATTTCCCTAAAACTAAGCCGATCTAAACTTCTACGCAATCTATCGAAACGCAATAAATCGAAGTCCCTAGGATTTTTCTCAGCTCTAACTTTCAAACCCATGAACTGAAATTGAAACAAAGGGTAGAAAGATACCTTATAGGCGGCTTAGATTCAAATCTTCTTAAAGATTAGAAGGATTCGGTTTGAGTTGAATTTGAATTCGAAAATTGGAAAAGATTTAGAGATGATTATGGAAGAAATCTTATCTTTATATGAAATTAAACTCCTTCCCAAGAAATTGAGGTCGAATCGAACATCGACACCTGTCCCTTATAACCGTTGCATTTGACAGCTTGCACTTAACCAGGTTATGACGCCGTTAACGTGAAAAACGGTTCAGATTCGATAGATTAATCCTGATAAAATCGATATACTAACGATTTGATCCTGCAGATATGAGATTCAGAAAATATATGATTTATTTTCTAAATCTTGGGGGCAAACTGTTTGGGTGAAATTTTATCATCGAACGATCGAACGATTAAAATTGTAAGATATCTTTCAGGATGATATTCCTGTATTAAGATAAGGTCCTGAAGTAAAGATATTACTACCTTCCAACAAAGATAAGTGATCATCGAAGAAGATCGTACGATATCATCATATGATCCTACGATTAACCTAACGATATACATGTTCAAAGTTTGCTCTTATTGCAGGAAAGCTTATCCAAGATAACCTCGAAGCATAGCCATCGTCCATTGAACTTAAAAACGACCGTTTGAACCAGATACGTTCATCATTAAAGAGCTCAGACGTTACGATCTAGAATTCAGCTTCAGTTATGACCGTTGCATTTATGGTTCAATAATGAATGAGTAATTACGACATCAACAGCTATAAAAAGAGACCAAAGACAATACACTCAGGACAACTGATTCTGGGAGAGAAATAGCAATACCAATATTATTCTCTGTATTTACGTTCGATAGCATTCATTTTCTTTATTGTAATCGTACGATACAACTGTAACATCGAGGATATCACCCCTTATTGGTGATCTATAGTGCAACGTCGACTATCCTATTTAGTCGGCCGCAGGTTTTTTCCTCGATTCAGAGGTTTTTCCTGCGTCATCAATCTTCTTGTCAATTTACTTTTATTTATCACACGTTTTATCGAACGAGAATTCTTTCTTTTGACGATTTTGCCTCACGACATCTTACGATAACGATTTAAGTAAATTTTTACACAAACACAATACATACCACACAATAAAATATAAGTAAGTGTAACTCACCTGGATCGCAAAGATATCAAAAACATGAAACTCGCACGATCCCTCAAACCGAATCCTGTATTTGTAACAATTTACAACTAAAATTAGGACCCTCAAACAGTCCTAAAAGAAGCCTAAACAAGTCCCTAAGAAGTCCCATAAGCTACCTCGACCAAACGGTTTAAAACGGACTCAAAACGGAAATCGCGGGTTGCGACTACCAACGAGAGTTTTTACCTACAACTCCAATTTCGACCGAAACCATCGAAATCAAGTTCATACAACATCCCATGATGATTATACACAATCACATGACATCAAGCTCGACTCATCACTTCCGAATAATGATCAATTGGCCATCATTCGCAATCCATAACCTTAATTCACAAACTCTATGTAACCAACTCATCCAAATAATTATAGGGGGTTTGTAATCATACCTTAAGAGAAATTCCAACTCAGTACTTGATTCTCCCTCGATTGCCTTCGAGAATCGCACGCACACACCACTCAAATCTTCAAAACACCAAAATTCGACTTCCTGGAAATTTCAGTCCACTTCTGCCATTTGCTGCTCCTTACTGGAGTCTCCGATGCTCGATCCCTCCGGTCAAATCGAAGAACAATGAGTCGTGAAGCCGCTGTCCAAATTTCGCGACGATCCGATGGTTAACGAGTGAGAACGAGCCAATCTCCCACAGCCGCGCAATTCTGACGGGAATTCCGAAAATTTTCTCTTTCTCTCTTCTCTTGCTCTAAAACGGTTTCATCATCAAAACAAGCCAAAATTATGTTTCTACATCATCCATGGTCAAAATCTAACATTTATAAACACTTAATTTCATAGACTTCAAAGCAATTGATGATCAATTGATCATCACTTCCAATCCTTAACCTTAACCCAAGAATTACTCAATACTACACCAATTGAATGAGTACAAGCATAAAAACCATACCTTTAATTGGAATTACGTAGTCACTACCACAATAGATCCACCTCAAGCCTTCAATTTGATCTCCCTGCTCAGTCTCCTTCAATCGCTCCCCCTCTCCCTCTCGTACGTTTCTCTGGAAACTGAATAGAGGTTGAGGGTTTCCCTTTTCTATTCAAATCCACCCCCTCCCTTGCACTTCCATAATTGACATTCCGGCCCCTCAACTCCTAGAACATGTCAACTGGTTAATTAACTGTCAAACTATGTTAAAAGTAAAAAGTGAAAACGGGGTGTTATAGTGAGATGATTGAGTAGGGATGTAAATAAGCCGAGCTACTCGCGAGCTACTCGAGCTCGGATCGTTAAAAACTCTAAAAGAAGCCAAGCCTTAACAAGCTTGAGCTCGAGCTCGAGCTCAAGCTTGGATTAAAGCTCATTGAATAAACGAGTCGAGCTTCAAAGAGTGAGCTAGTTTAAGCTCGCGAGCCTAAACGAGCTCAATATATAATATAATATATATTTTATATGTTAATTTTTTTAAATGTATATATAAATATCAAAATTATACCTGAGCTTGAATGACCCGAGACCGAGCTTCATAAATCTTGAATGAGCCGAAGTCGAGCTCAACATAACAAGCTCTAAACTAGCCGAGCTCAAGTTAAAAAGAGCCTAAACAATCCCGACTCGATAAGTGTCCGGCTCAGTTCGACTTGACTCGACTCATTTACATCCATGCGATTGAGTTAGACCGGCCTGTCTAGTGAGATTGTTTAGTCATTTTAGACCAGTTATCGTTGGGCTTTCATTTATATAGAAATCATTCACCCAACAATCTCAAACTTTCTAGCAACAAGCATCCAGATTGGGGGTGGTAAACGATGTTATTTAAAGCATACAACAAGATTACACAAATAGTAAAAACGATAAGTTAGGTCATAGTATACAACTTGAACTGTTATGAAATTTAAACTTGAAATATGACGCTAACAAGCCCGTTCATACGTATTAACAATGTTTGGTTCATCCACTAAGGTCTAACTACATCATGTACTAAGTTGAACCTAATTGTGTTCATTCATGATAATAGCATATGCTAAACTACTTTCAACTGAGTTTTCACTAAATCTAACAAAGATGATAATATAATGTAGTATACCTAAAATGAAAGTTTAGATACAATGTGACCAATACAACCATTCAAATGTATTAAGAATGGTTGATTGGTCTACTAAGGTTTACGATATCATGTACTCGGTCGAACCTAATTGTAGCCAATCATGATAGTTGATTATGTTCTCATAATTCTAACCAGGATATATTAAATAGACCTAGTGTATAAAATTATTGTAATTGATTATTCTCTTTGAGTTGACCCAGTAATACAATACAATATAATATACTTTAAATGGTAGAATGGACAGATTATGACCCTAGCAGGTCCATTTATTCCATTTACAATGGTCAAATAGTCACAAAAGTACCTTTAGCATGTCCAATTCTTCCAATTAGCTATGCTTGGATAATCTAGTTGGGTTTGACAATAGCCTATACTTGATTACGCTAAATTAGATCTAATTGAACTCTCATTGAGTCCATACATTATAGATATTATGCTTAAAATGGTAGATGTTCTAATGTATACCCTAACTGTCCATATTAAGCATAGTTGGAAACTTGAACCCCATGATTATGAGCTAGAGTAGTTGGCAACTATTAGACAAACAAAAGATGTTTTTGGATAATTAGAACTTTACTAGCATTACTCATTCTACCTACTTGAGTGGCCAAGTCTAACCCAATTGCTTCGGTCTATCTGCTCGACTGGTCGAGTCTAACCCAGCTCCTTCGGTCTATCTACTGCTCGATTGGCCAAGTCTAACCCAGTTCCTCCGGTCTATCTACTGCTCGGCTGGCCGAGTCTAACCCAACTCCTCCGGTCTATCTACTCGACTGGCCGAGTCTAACCCAACTTCTCCGGTCTATCTACTACTCGACTGGTCGAGTCTAACCCAACTCCTCCGGTCTATCTCCTGGATTGGCCGAGTCTGACCCAACTCCTTCGGTCTATCTCCTGGATTGGCCGAGTCTGACCCAACTCCTCCGGTCTATCTACTCGACTGGCCAAGTCTAACCCAACCGCTCCGGTCTATACCCAACTGCTCCGGTCTATCTACTCAACTGGCCAAGTCTAACCCAACTGCTCCGGTCTATCTACTCGACTCGATTGGCCAACTCTAACCCGATTGATCCAATCTAACTAATCTAGTCTAACTAACTACTGAATTAGCCAACTGTAGATTTGGTTTATAGATTGCTTCAGTCAAGTAGTCCATGTTAGGATTATGTGCAAGACAAGTAACATGATTACCGTGTCCAATGTTATAAGACACTAGTATGTCACACCGCTGCACACTGAAATGAGAACGTTTGGATTATGTGTGTGAGAAAAATAATTAATTTTCTTTAATTATTAAAGGGAGAAATAAAATAAATAATTAGTTAAATTATTAAATTAATTAATCAAGTTTGATTAATTAAGAAGATAATTATAAGAGAGTTATAATTGGATACGAATACTACCTTATTTATATATATAAAGGATTAAGGTAACAACCAATTATTAATCTTAGCTCTCAAGAAATCTCTCTCGTTTTCTCTCCCTCCCATAAACCGGCGCACACACACACAAGCCGGAAAAGTTTCGTTTTTGGTTAATCCTCGGTGGTCTAGCAACCCTCTCGCGTGGTGTCAGTAGCGGTGTATCCCCTGCTCGCTTTCCGGAGTTTATTCACTTAAAGGTAAACTATCTAAAACGCTCTTAATTGTGTCTGTTAGGTTTAAGTTGGATCCAGCTTCTGGGAATCGTTTTTTGTCATCCGCTGCGCACCGTTAGTGCCCACGGTTCCCAACAGTGGTATCAGAGCCACTTCTTAAACCTACAGATCAGGTTTAACTATTTGATAATTAGGTTTGTTAAAAAAATTCGAATTTTGTATGTTTTTATAATTGTAAAAATTGGATTTTTCGTATAAACCTAATTGGTGGTGGAACGGCGGCAGTTAGCCAACCGAACCACCAGACCACCGTAAAACACCGCCGGCGACACCACAGTTGGTGGTGGCCGGCGACTGTCCTCGCATCACAACCGCAACGCCGCACCACAAGTCGTGGTCGCGGCTGTGATTAGAAACACCGCGCCACCATTCGTGGTGGCGGTAGCCGATCGCGGGTGGTGATCGATCGAACCACCGGGCTGCCTTACGGCCTCGCCGCGGGTGGTGATCGATCGAACCACCGGGCTGCCTTACGGCCTCGCCGCGGGTGAAGATCGAAGCCGAACTACCAAACCACCGATGGCCGAACCACAGTCAGTGGTCGCCGGCGGCTACCGCACCAAAAGCCAACCCCACCACAGCGAGTGGTGGTGGCGATGGTTGCCGAACGCATCACAGCGCCGTGGTGGCGGCGGCTGTCGTACACGAACACCACCACACGACAGCCGTGTGGTGGCGATTGGCCACGGTTAAACGCCGCACCACCATTCGTGGTGGCGGCATCGTTCGCAATCGGAAAAACGACGGCGGTGGTGGCCAAAGCCGCTGCCGTCGTCAACGTTTTTGAAGTGAACCACCGATCGGCGGTGGTGGCCACGGCTGCCATCGTCGATGATGGTGGTAGCGTGTGGTGTTTTGCGTCGAAGCCGCACAACGGCGACGGCGTTTGGGTGACCGCCGCACCGCGATCACAAGCGGTGGCGGTGGTTGTTTGTTTCTCCAATCGCCGGACGGCGATGGTGGTGGTACTCGTACCGCTGCTGTCGCCGGAGACTCCACACCACCGATCGACGACCGTCAGGCGGATTAGTGGTGGGAGTCGGCGGCAATTGAAACCGCAACCACCGGCTAAGCGGCGGTGATATTGTTTTTCCTCGCTAGATAACGGCATCATTACCAAAGTCACTGGTTTTGCGCCGCGAACCAGGGTTTTGCGCCACGAATAACGAATGGTTGTTGTTTCTTGCGAGACGAGTTTTGAGAGATAAAGTTTTAATCAGATCAGATAAAACCCTAGTTTTAACTAATTTAATTATTAAGTTAATTTAGTTAATTTAGTTGAAATAAAATTTAGTTAAATTTTGTTTTAGTCGTCATAGTCAAACCCTTTTGACCCGTAGTTATGTTGTGCGAATGTTTTATTTATTTATTGTTGGTTACGGGAGGCCTGCGTGCCATTTACAACCCGCTTTAATTGTAATAATTTTAATAAATAATATAACCGAAAAATTGAAGACGGAGTCAAGGAGACAACCATGGAGCTTGGAGCTAGTGGGAGCGCCGAGAAGATCAAGTTTTATGTTGTCACCTAGGGATAAGACCGTCGTTTTGTGTTGGCTCACAAAACGACATAGTTTAAGGGTTTTTGACTATGACATGTTTTAATTGTATGGTTGTTTATATTTAATAGTTATATGAATTGCGTGGTTGTTTATTTACGTAATTGCTTTTAAATTAAATATAAACGTTTTTAAAATTAAAAATTGGATATAAAACAGTTTGTGTTTGGATCCAAAATTTTGAAAAACTGGCAATTTTAACCCTTATCAAAATCATAGATTAGTAAGTGCAACCCACTTTAGGGGCACCTCCGGTGTAAGGTACATAGGGCGTTGTAAGTGAACACGCTATGAACGCCCGTGTTCAAACCGAAACTGGAGGGTGATAAAACTCTGCGAATTATCTCCGGGTGGTACCGGCCAGGGTTTGTCCAGGTCCCGGGTGGTGCAGTCTATTTTGGTAATTATTTATTCACCGGGTGGTACCGGGCCAAAATGCACTAGAGGGACTAAATATGCACGGATTAAATATCCGATGTCCTGACGATCTAGAAATCGTGTTTTTCGAATTAAAATGCGATTGGTATAGTTATTACCTACCATAGATCACATGAGTCGGTTTGACATGATCACATGCTTCCCGACACATGTGAAATATGGATTCTAGTCTAATAAATTTATTTTGAGGGTAATAATTTATTAGAAGTTTTTTTATAATTATAAACTAAGCTTAGAATTTTATTCTTTATTGTAGATGTCTTTTTCTGTAATCCCGTTTTATACCCCCGAGGAATCACTACGACTCATCAATGGAAAATGGAAACTTACAGGACAAAATTTTCCAGTTTGGAAAATGCACCTTGACAATATCTTGCGTGCACAGGGTAAGTTTTACGTTTTAGAAAAACCTGTATCACGACCTAAGAGTAATTCTCCTGAAGAGGAATTTACTCAGTACTTTAAATACATGGCGGATGAATCGGATGTCATGTCAATTCTGATTTTCTCTATATCATCCGAGTTCGCGGATAGATTAAGAGATAAATCCTGACACGAGGTCGTGAAAGATATAGAAAGCCCGTTAGGTTTCTATAAACATACAGGTAAGCTTTTGATCATGAAAGAGATACTTTCACTGAAGCTGAAAAAGGACCAGTCAGTTAAAGACCATCTTATGGAAATGAGGAGGCTCTTTAAATGCTTGACACGTTTGGGTACAAGATGACTCAGGAAGAGTTAGTGTATCTCATGTGGTACTCGCTTCCGAAGGAGATATGTGACACAGCTGGTGCCTACATGAAAGAACCAAAGACTGACGTAGCAGCACTACATGAGAACATTCTGGCCAGTCTAGAGCCGAAGCCAGCACCTGCTGATCTCATGGACACTGATTGGATTGATGAGCTGGGGGATCTGAGTTGCCCAGAATGTGGTAGCAAGGATATTTGTGAGCACTCGATGAATATCGACCAGATAGAGATCGGTTTACCCGATGCTCCAGGTATCTTTATGATAGATTGCTTAATCACTTCTTATGAATCATGGGTAATTGATACAGGCAGTGGTAACCACATTTGTAATCATTTACAGGGATTCACTAGAAGAAAGACTTTGAGGAAGGACCGTTCGAACCTACGAGTTGGCGAAGGCACTCCGCTGATAGCTGAAGCTGTAGGATCTTATAGTCTTAGTTTACCCTCGGGTCTAGTTTTGGAACTGGATAATTGTTATTATATTCCAAACATGATTATGAATGTTTTGTCTTTCGATTTGTTAGTAGACCAAGGTTTTTATTACAAGTATGATTATAAAATGATTTTTGTCTTTAAAAATAATATTTTCTATTTTAAAGCAACACCTGTGAATGGTCTATATACAGTAAATCTACAAGACAATAGTAGTGAAATCTATCATATAAGTAAACGATCCAAAGACATTGAGGATCAGACTTACCTCTGGCATTGTCGTTTGGGCCACATAAACAAGAAACGCGTTGAACTACTCCTAAAGGGAGGTTTTCTTGGCACTTTCGATTATAAACCTTTTGATAATTGCGAGTCTTGTTTATCTGGCAAAATGACAAAGCAACCTTTCAACAAAGAAAATGAAAGGGCTACTGACTTGTTAGAAATAATTCACACAGATGTGTGTGGACCATTTAGTCATGTGGCAAGAGGAGGATACCGGTACTTCATTACCTTTACTGACGATTTCAGTAGGTATGGTTATGTCTACCTTATGAGACATAAATCTGAAAGCTTTGAAAGATTCAGAGAATTTCAAAATGAAGTACAGAATCAACTTGGCAGAAAGATCAAGTTTTTAAGGTCAGATCGCGGAGGCGAATATCTTAGTGATGAGTTTGACAATCATCTGATGGAATGTGGGATTGTATCCCAACTCACACCTCCGTATATACCTCAGATGAATGGTGTGTCAGAAAGGAGGAATCGTACTTTGCTTGACATGGTACGATCGATGATGTGTCACTCTACGTTACCAATGTCATTCTGGGGACATGCGCTCGAAACAGCAACACATATACTGAACAGAGCGCCAACAAAGTCAGTAGAAAAGACGCCATACGAGCTATGGAAGGGTAAGAAACCCAATATATCTTTTCTAAGGATTTGGGGTTGTGAGGTTTACGTCAAAAGACCTACCTCAGAAAAACTCAAACCCAAATCCGACAAGTGTTTCTTCGTTGGATATCCCAGGACCACCGTGGGATATTACTTCTACAACCCTGAAGAGAACAAAGTTTTTGTTGCTTGAAATGGAAAATTTCTGGAAGAAAAGTTTCTCTGTTCTGGGAACACCAGAAAAGATGTAGATCTACAGGTAGTAGACGAAGAAAACACTACACCAATTGTTGAGCCAGAAATTCAACATGAAAATGTTGAACCTCAATCAGAACCGATTGAGGAAGTGCAAACACAGGACCTTCGCAGATCCAGTAGGGTAAGACAAGAACCAAATAGGTATCTTGGGTTTCTAGTCTCTCAAGACAGCGGAGACTTGAATGAACCTACATCCTATGGAGAAGCTGTATCAGGCAGTGAGTCTGAACAATGGCAAGAAGCCATGAAGGCCGAGATGCAGTCCATGTACGACAACCAAGTATGGGTGTTGACTGATTTACCCCAGCACTGTAGAGCTGTTGGACGTAAATGGGTTTTCAAGAAGAAAACCGACATGGATGGGAATGTACACACTTTCAAGGCCAGACTAGTCGCAAAAGGATTCACGCAAACTCATGGTATTGACTATGATGAAACCTTTTCACCAGTAGCGATGTTGAAATCAATTAGGATCCTGATGGCCATTTCAGCGCATTTTAATTACGAGATCTGGCAAATGGACGTCAAGACAGCCTTTCTGAACGGAAAGTTAACAAAAGACGTCTATATGGAACAACCAGAGGGGTTTGAAGATCCTAAGAATCCTAATAAGGTGTGTAAACTGCTAAAATCCATTTATGGATTAAAGCAAGCATCTCGAAGCTGGAACTTACACTTTGATGAGCGAATCAAAGAATTTGGTTTCGCCAAAAGTGAGTTCGAGCCGTGTGTCTACACTAAGTTCAGTGGGAGCATAGTAAACTTCTTGGTCTTGTACGTATATGACATTCTACTCATAGGAAACGATGTACCAACTCTACAGAGTGTAAAGAGTTGGTTAAGCAGATGTTTCCAGATGAAAGACCTTGGAGAAGCCGCTTATATACTTGGCATAAAGATCTACAGAAACAAATCTAAGCGGCTTATCGGACTTAGCCAAAGTACGTACATTGACAAAATCCTGAAGAAATTCAGGATGGATGAATCCAAGAAAGGATTTATCCCAATGCAACATGGCATAGTGTTAAGTAAAACACAGTGTCCTGTTTCTAGTCAAGATCAGGACAAGATGAAAATATGCATCAGCAATTGGATCGATTATGTATGCCATGTTATGTACTAGGCCCGATGTTGCTTACTCAGTAAGTGTTACGAGCAGATATCAACAGAATCTAGGAGAACCTCACTAGGTGGCTGTCAAGAACATTCTCAAGTAGCTGAGAAGAACGTAAGATATGTTCTTGGTCTTTGGAGGTTCTGAGGATGAAATTAGTGTCAACGGCTATTCTGACGCTAGTTTCCAGACCGACAGAGATGATTTTAGATCACAGTCAGGGTACGTTTTCACCCTAAACGGAGGCGCGATCTCATGGAAGAGCTCGAAGCAGGACACGATTGCAGACTCAACTACAGAAGCAGAGTACATTGCAACATCTGATGCTGCAAAAGAAGCTGTCTGGCTAAGGAATTTTCTGTCGGATCTCAGAGTGGTTGCCAGTGTCTCTAGACCGATTGATATATTCTGTGATAACTCGGGAGCCGTGGCGCAAGCAAAGGAACCTAGAGAGCATCACAAGTCAAGACACGTGCTCAGAAAATATCACCTTATCCGAGAGATTATTGGAAGAGGAGATGTGAGAATATGCAAGATTCCAACAGAAGAAAATGTCGCAGATCCGCTGACAAAGCCACTAGCAAGGGTGAAGCATGAGGCACATGCAAATTCCATAGGGATGCAGTACCTGGACGCCAGTAGCTAGTTCTAGTTTATTAATTATTACTATAGTTTAATTTAGAACAATTCAATCATGTAAAGTTCTTAATGGAAATAAATGGAGGTTTTAATTCATGATTGTTTTAAATTAACTATTTTTCGCATATTTAACATATCCATGATTTTACAAAGTTATGTATGAAATCTAAATTTCCGTAGCCACTTATTGAAATGGGAATTTCAATAGGGAGTTTAACGCTATTATAAATACTTGATGATTTATTCGAAGTAGTGAATAAAAGCACAAGTGATGTGACCAGTGTAGTAGCCGATGCCTTGAGTCGTAAGGAAAGGACGAAACCCTTACGAGTACTTGGAAATGCTTGTACACACCAGCTTGAAAGAGGATATCCTAAAGGCTCAGGAAGAGGCCTTACGAGAGGATAGACTAAAGGATGAAACTCTCCACAACCTAGAGGGAAGGTTTGACCTTAAGACCGACGGCGTACGGTACTTTAAGGGGAGAGTTTGGGTACCGAAGACTGGCAACCTGAGAGGATTAATCCTAAAGGAAGCGCACGAGTCGCGGTATTCCATTCATCCAGGGGCAGATAAGATGTATAAGGATCTAAAGGAATATTATTAGTGGCCAGGAATGAAGAAGGATGTAGCGTCGTATGTGGGACGATGTTTGACTTGTTCCAAGGTCAAAGCTGAGAATCAGAAACCATCGGGCCTGTTACAACAACCCGGGATCCCTGAATGGAAATGGGAACGGAATTCTATGGACTTAGTCACTAAATTGCCCAGAACTGCTAAAGGGCACGATACGATCTGGGTAATAGTAGACCGTCTGACAAAGTCAGCTCATTTTCTTCCAATCCGAGAAGACTATAAGATGGATAAGCTTGCGCGAATCTACATTAAGGAAATAGTGACCCGTCATGGAGTGCCAATCTCCATTATCTCTGACCGAGATAGCCGTTTTACATCACGATTCTGGCAATCATTGCAGAAATCCCTAGGATCCCAGTTGGATTGGAGTACGGCATATCATCCTCAGATTGATGGCCAAAGTGAAAGGACCATCCAAACCTTAGAAGATATGTTGCGCGCGTGTGTCATAGACTTTGGAGGGAACTGGGACGATCATTTGCCACTAGTAGAATTTTCCTACAACAATAACTACCACACTAGCATCCAATGTGCCCCCTATGAAGCCTTGTACGACCGAAAATGTCGGTCCCCGCTCAGTTGGGTAGAAGTTGGAGATAGCCAGCTGACAGGACCCGAGTTAATCCAGGAAACAACTGACAAAATTGGCTTGATTAGGGATAGGCTTAAGGCTGCTAGGGATCGTCAGAAAAGTTATGCTGACAACCGTAGAAAACCGTTGGAATTCCAAGTGGGAGATAGAGTACTTTTAAAGGTTTCCCCTTGGAAAGGGCTAGTACGATTCGGTAAAAGAGGAAAGTTAAGCCCTAGGTACGTTGGACCTTTCGAAATCATCGAAAGAGTCGGCCCAGTTGCTTACAAGCTTATGCTACCTGAGGAAATGAGTGAGATTCATAACACTTTCCACGTGTCGAATCTCAAGAAGTGTATAACCGATGAATCTCAAGTTATCCCTCTAGAGGAAGTCTTTGTGGACAAGACCCTCTGCTTAGTTGAGGAACCTATAGAAATTCTTGACAAAGAGGTCAAGAAGCTCAAAAGGAGCAAGATCCCGATTGTTAAGGTACATTGGAAGTCCAGACGTGGACCGGAGTACACATGGGAACGTGAGGACTTCATGAGGAAGAAGTACCCTCAACTCTTTACTTGATTAGGTGGGGAAGTAACAATAAATGAATTTCGGGACGAAATTCTTTTTACCGGGGGAGACTGTGACAACCCTCCACTTCCCACCTCAGGTCAGTAAAACTTTAACTGATTTACCGGAGCGGAACAGTATTTTAATACTGTCATTTTGTCAAAAACAATATTGTATGACAACATTTATTGTGAAAAGGCTAGATAAGTGCCTTTGACGATTATTGAGTCGCCACTATAGTCGGTACGCAAAACCGACTGACTGTTATCAGCAGGTCCCGATTCCGACCACTAGACTGTCGAATTAAATTTTTATTGACCCAAAATATTAAAAATATTAATTTCTAGTAAGTTCCTTAATAAAAATACGAAAAACTGCTTTCGTTACGCAAAAATCGCAAAAACGCGCGTTTTCGGTAACGGTTTCCATTTTTAGCAGCTTTTTATACCTAATACTACAACAATTCAACTAAACTAAATTAATTGACTTGAGAGATCAGCCATTTAAGTATCTAGAGAATAATTGTACCCTCACATGGTTCAAAATAAAGTAGGAAACATGGAATGGAATTTGGCCAATACATACATCACCAACTTACACACTCCTCACATCAACTCAACACTCACCTCACCATCTCTCTCCCTCTCTTCTCCCTCTCCCAAAACCGGCCACAAGGCCATGGTTTTGCCCTCTCTTCTCTCCCAAATCTCTAGTATAAATACACACACACCCTTATTCATTTCATTTGTTCAATTTCACACACACTCTCTCTCTCTCTAACTTCTCTCACTAAGATTTTCTCTCTAAATCAACTAGCTTTCTCTATACACTTTCAATTTCTTGAAGCTCTTCAAGAGTATTCAAGAACATTCAAGGTAAATATGATGATCTTCATCAATCTTCTTCTTTAAATCATCATCTCCCACTGTTCTGAGATGGAATTATCTTGCATTTAAGCAAGGAAAACATCTATGATCAACCAAATAGTTGGGTAATTTGAATGATCTTCAAAACTCTTAATTATTGTTTAGAATTCTTGCTCATCCTTTAAATTCTTGTTCATATACTACTATGTATAATCTTGTACATTTTATTTCAAGTACTTCCTTTTCTTTTATGCAAACAATCCACCATACTTTGGTGTAGATGAAATCACTAGTCAAATACCCTTTCTTTGCTAAGCAATAAGTGAGTTGATGACTAGTGATTCCTATCTTCTTATGATCATCCATCACCTTGCATGGGGTATGGATGATTTCATATAGCCAAATACCCTTTTCTTTGCTTGGATCATCAAAAGTTCAAGCAATAAGTGAGTTGATGGCTTATGATTATAATCTAGATGTTTAATTTGGTATATATGTAAATGCATGTGTAAAATGTGATTATGAAGTTGATATTCCTTCAATCACATCTGGACTTGAGTTTTGGTAAAGAGAAATCATCATAAAAACTATTAAACAAAAGAAATATTTTGTTATTCAACAACTAGTCTGAAAATTCGTCCAACAGATTCTGGACAGATTCGGACCTGACTTTGAGAGGCCATAACTCCTTCATAAAATGTTCAAATGACATGATTCTTTTTTGTTAAATTCAAGTTCATTGAGTTATCTTTCAAACCCCACTGGCCGTTTGCAAAAATTCCAAGTTTCGGACCCTCAAACAGTCCGTACAAAAAGGTTGCGCAACAGCTCTAGTTGCTGTCACTACTTTAATAAACCTTCTGTTTGAGGATCCTAATCTTTTCCAAAAATTATGAAATTTGGTCAGTAAATAGTAAACTCATATGGCTAAAACATATTAAAATTTCGTGATTTTTGGAGTTGTGCTTCATACCCAAATGCATGTCCCAAAACAGCCTCCGAATCTGTCAAGATTGAGAAAAACTAAAAAAATGGTATTTTATGTAAAACCTTATTTCTTTTAAAACACTTACATCCTTGAGCACTAAAAGAATAATAGAAGGATAAATGAGGTAAAATTAACATAAAACACACATGCATGACCATATACCAACTTTCACACTTCGATTATAATCACCAAAGTACGCATTTTTCGACAATCGTTATAAAAATTAAAGTTTCGTTCGCACGTATAATTTTACTATGATTTAAGGAACTTAAATGGGTCAAGGAACTTATTAAAATACTTTATATCACTAGGTCGGAATTCGGTGGAACCTCGCTAACTTGGGACTCTTGAACTAGTAACCCGGTGAGTTATTCACGGCCCCCTTTTTACATTTTTACATTTTTGGGGTGAAAAACATGATATAAACTACCGGTTGATTAAACTTTTGAAACTATTTTTGAAAAGATTCTTTGGAACGATTTATTGTGGAACGATTTATGTTGGAACGATTTTTGTGGCTATGGTATGCATACTTATCTAGATTAATTGGGTGTTTTTCTTATCGCAAGTCCTCGTACACACTACTAAGTCTAATTCACTGCGGTAGACCGAGTAATCAATGGTAGCGCTATCGGGTTGGCAACCCCACCTTTCGTCCCCCGCTTGCAACGGGGCTGGAACGATAACGATTGGTGTTTAATTACTTTGTTGTGGAACGATTGTTGTGTCATGTTGCGATAAGCATGGCATTGCGGGGCAAAAACTATGCTTCTAGAGATTAGTAGTGGCTCGTTAATCTTGTGAGAAAGTATTGCATGATAAGTACCATATGCCGGGATTTTGCGAGACACGCGCATGATTGCGAAACCCACGAAAAATCCAACTATTAAGCTTCTTGCTTGAACTTATTACATATCTCCGGTATTATTTTTGTAACGCAAACTATATGTATGTGTGTTGTTAAACCCGTGAACTCACCAACTATGACGATAGTTGACCTTTTTAACTCTCATGCTTTTCAGGCGATCCAAAGTAAGAAGAACAATAATGCACGTGTGTTACGCCTTCATGCATATCAAGACTAAATTTCCTTTCCGTTGTAGTTTGATTTTCTTTGTAATAATTTTAAGACTCTAGTACGATGTAATATTGTAAGACTTAAATATTTTGATATGCTATGGCGTTTATTGTCTATACTTTGTGTTGTGCTACTTTACGCTGTTACACTCCGTGTTTCCGCTTTAGCGGGGTGTGACAAAAACGCATGGCCACGCTCGGATAGAATAACAGTTGTTATTTAGTAATATCCGTTACTGCAGACAATTTGAATCAGAGTCAAGAAATACTTGTTTTGAGAAATGAATCCTCCACTCCATGTCTCAAAATCATTTTAGAAATATCGTGTGCAAAAGGAATGAACCTGTGTACAAATTCAAGCGTGAATTGTATCTCTGGATATAAAAGATCTTATAACCTGGTTAACCTAAGTGTCTGGCTAGGGACCTCCTTAGGCTAATGGTAACAGCACAGTTACATGTCTAGCACAAGTGGGAGTCTGTTAGGATTATGTGCGAGACAAGTAACATGATTACCGTGTCCAATGTTATAAGACACTAGTAGGTCACACCGCTGCACACTGAAATGAGAACGTTTGGATTATGTGTGAGAAAAATAATTAATTGTCTTTAATTATTAAAGGGAGAAATAAAATAAATAATTAGTTAAATTATTTATTAAATGTAATTATTAAATTAATTAATCAAGTTTGATTAATTAAGAAGATAATTATAAGAGAGTTATAATTGGATACAAATACTACCTTATTTATATATAGGACTATCTTCACCAAAATGTATCCAACTATACCCGTATTCCTATTGTGTGTATCCAACTTCAAAATGGGTTATTGTGTGTACTAAACTTTCAAAATGAGTTATTCCATCACCCATTTTACCTGCTGAAAGGGTAGCCGGTCATCTTTTTTTCCGGCGACTCCCTTCTCTGGCCACCACCACCACCACAGCCACCATCTCCACCACCACAGCCACCACCACCATCACCAAACCCACCACCACCATCATCAAACCCACCACCAACACCGCCACCATCTCCACCACCACCGCCACCACCACCATCACCAAACCCACCACCACCATCACCATCTCCACCACCACAGCCACCACCACCATCACCAAACCCACCACCAACACCGCCACCACCATCACCATCTCCCCCACCAAACCCCCACCACCATCACCAAACCCACCACCAACGTCGCCACCACCATCACCCATCTCCACCACCATAGCCACCATCAACACCCCAAATTTGATTTGTAAAAAAAACCCCAAATTTACCAAGAACCCTAATTTCAATATATGAACCCTAATTGATGGAATGCAAGATCAAATCAGATCAGAATCAGATTAGAACCATGGGTGGTGGTTAACGGTGGTAGTTGCAGCTGTGGGTTTGGCGGCGGTCGTCATCGGAATCTTCGTCTGGATCGTCGGGTTCATGGTGGGTTTGGTGATGGTAGTGGTGGCTGTGGTGGTGGACATGGTAGCGGTGTTGGTGGTGGGTTTGGTGATGGTGGTGGTGGTGGCCGAAGAAGGGAGTCACCGGAGAAGGGTGTCGCCGGAGAAGGGAGTCGCCGGAGAAGGGATGTCGCCGGAGAAATTACCTGATACACATCAGCATCAGCAGGTTATCAGGTAAACCGGTACACACAATAAACCAAATTGAAAGTTTAGTGCACACAATAACCCATTTTGAAGTTGGATACACACAATAGGAATACGGGTATAGTTGGATACATTTTGGTGAAGATAGTCCTTATATATATAAAGGATTAAGGTAACAACCAATTATTAATCTTAGCTCTCAAGAAATCTCTCTCGTTTTCTCTCCCTCCCATAAACCGGCGCACACACACACAAGCCGGAAAAGTTTCATTTTTGGTTAATCCTCGGTGGTCTACCAACCCTCTCGCGTGGTGTCAGTAGCGGCGTATCCCCTGCTCGCTTTCCGGAGTTTATTTACTTAAAGGTAAACTATCTAAAACGCTCTTAATTGTTTCTGTTAGGTTTAAGTTGGATCCGGCTTCTGGGAATCGTTTTTTGTCATCCGCTGCGCACCGTTAGTGCCCACGGTTCCCAACAGTCCAAAGGCAAAGTGAACTAGAAGATGGTTCTCGATCTAGTTTCTATCAACACATACAAGATACACCTCATTTGATAAACATCACGGGAAATCCATTTGAAGATAGCAAACACACATATTCTACTTAAATCTTCATGTTGGGGCTTGGTCATAGACCGAGTCAAGCATGGTTTAAACGATCTAGCTACTCGGCAAGACCGGTCTAACCCGACTTATTGAACAAATACTTTTAGAAATGTTATGATAAAAAAATATATTAGTAGATAATTAAAATTCTACCAACACAACCCAGTCTAGCTATTCGACTAGATTTGTCTAACTCAACCGTTCCAGTTAAACCTGTAAGTGCAAGAAACAATGGATCAAACAAACAAATCTTCATTCCATGATGTAATCTTTACAATATGAACATTCTCTCTCTAGATTCTCTCTCTAGAACACACACTTGAATATTACAATAAAGCTCCTTCTATCAAGTCTCTTACCTAACACTCCTTATCACTTACTATTTATACCTTTGACCTCACTAACTATTACATTGACATTTCTAATTAAGACTTTGACTAATCTAATTAATACTTTGATTTTTGACTTTGATGCTTGACTTTCTTCTTTGACTTCCATCCTTTGACACTGTTTGACTTGAATATTATTTCCTCATCTTGAGATCTCGGATACAATAATATTTGCTCTAACAATCTCCCCCTTTGTATTCGAGATCACTCTTCAAAATGAGCTTCAGCTTTAACAATCTTCTGTCTTCAAGTCAAACAAACTTTCTCCAATTACAAAAGCCATACAACAAACAATCTCCCCATTTATGCAAGCATCATCTTCAGAGCAAAGTCTTCAAACATGAACTTGTCTTTTAGAAAAGCATAATTGTAACATCCCGTCTCCGAGTCTCGTTTTCTTATTTTCCGTTTTGCCAAAATTGTTAGTTAAAAAGATAAAAATAAAATAATAATACATATATAAATATATTTATACATATATAGTTATTCTTGAATAAATGATGAGGTGGGCCATGTTTGACTTATGATAGTTCACCAATTAAATGACCTAGGGCCCACATGTTCCCTATTAAACTAACATGTTGTAGGGTTAGGGTTTAGTGTGTCCTTGTGTGTGGGTGGCTGCCATCGTGAACGGGAAAGAGAGGGGAGAAAGAGAGAGAGACGGTGAGGGAGATAGAGTGCAGAAGAGGAGGCTGCCGGAATCTTGGAGTGGTGTCACCGGCGAGGTAAGCTGCCGTGGTTCTCTCCCTCTCTTCTTTTTCTTCCGTCAGCGGTGGTGGTGGCCGCCGGCTTTGGCCGGCGGTGGCCTAGCCGCCGCTGCTTGTGCACGCCGGCGATGGCCAAGGTTGTCGTTGGTATCGTGGTTGGCCGGCGGAGGTGGGGTGGTTAATCGCCGCCGCTGCCAAGGCCGCGGTGGTGGTTGCTGTTGTGAGTCGAGACGGCGGTGGTGGCGGGATGCTCACCGCTGCCGCTGTTGATTTTAATCCGGCGACGGTGGTGGGTTTTCCGACCGCTGCTATCGCTGTAGGTGACCGGCCGGCGGCGGAGGTAGTTCACATCGCCGCCGCGGCTGTCCTTGTCGTTGCTATTGATGGTGGTGGCGGTTAGTTCCAGCACCGCTGCTGCCGTGTGCCGTTTGAACGGTGGTGGTGGTGGCGGTGTACGCCGCTGCCGCCACGAGGTCAGCCCGGCTACAACGGTTCGGATGCGTGGCTACCCGGCGTCGGTACCGCGGCTCGCGACGGTCGGAGGTGTCATTACCGGATTGCGTTTGAGTCAAAATAATTGGTCGTCGTTGTTGGGAATCGTTGTAGAATATATATACGTGACCGTATGTTCAGAAGTAGATCTTAATAGCAGTAAGTGTGATTTCCTTCAGGTTACCGTGAGGATTGTTAGTTCGGATTTCGTTGATTTATTTCACGTGCTCGCTTTGATTACGAGGTGAGTGGGTTTACATACGGTATATTATGATTTTATGTGTGTATACGTGCGATTGGTGTTATTGTGGTGATGTTTCGGGTTGCGTGATGACCCAACGGGCGGGAAACCGCGGAGACCGGATTGCGGGATGATTCGGTAACGGGAAACCGTTCAGCTGTTAACGTGAATAGATGTGTATGTGCATTTAATTATAATGTATTGTATGTGACTTTACTCACTAAGCGGTTGAGCTTACCCCTCGTGTTTTAAACATTTTAGGTACGAGCTCCGGTGTTGATAAGGGCAAAGCTCCGGCTTGAGGATTCCGGCTGATGGCGTTTCGATCCGATTATCTATAACATTGATTATTTAGTCGTTGGCTATAAATTTTAAACTTAATTGGGATTTTGAATTATCGTTTTATTTTTCCTTATTATCAAACGGAGGTTTTAGTTAAATTTTGTTTTTAAATTTTCAAATTGGTTAAGGGTGTTACAACTTTGGTATCAGAGCCAGGTTTAAGAGAATCAGCACACGCACAAGTGGGTGTGTGTGTGGTTGGACTTAAACCAGGCGGTCGAGAGTAATCGGATAAGATCGGAACGGCCAGCGGAACCGTCAAGACGGAGGTAAGCTTTAGTACCTTTAAATTATTATGCACGTAGTAGTCTATTTCGTAACGCATGCATAATTATATGTGGAATTTTATGGGATAGAATGCATGTGATAATGAGCTGTATACGTGATTTTATGTGACCGTCTAGTTAGTAAGTTGAAGTCTAAATAGGATGGTATCAAAACCAAACGTAAACACCTTGGTACGTCGGGGATGGGTCGTCGAGCATGTTCTTGTCTGATTGTTGCTCGGTGGTCTTGATCCGGCTACCATGCATGGTTGGTTATAGTAATACGGCGCCAATAATAGTGTTACTATAAGCACCTGTGTAAGGTTGGATTTGATTAAGTTCTGGGGATTTTAACTGGCTGACAACGGCTAGGGTTTTAGCATGCTATGTGGTTAACTGTTACGTATTACGTGTGTATATACATGGATCTGTTGTGTTAGCATGCGCGGTAGAAACTAGCCTTAGGGTTGGCATGATCACTACTACTAGGGTTACGTGTGAATATCTTAGTAGAGTATAGTATTGAACTGAGATGCTTTAAACCTTCAGAATGGTGCTAACCAGAAGCCAGACCGATGATGAGGCCGGACAGTCCGACCACATTGCTGCCCAAATCACTGAAACCCTGCAGCAGATGCTGCCGGGGCTGTTTAACCAGATGAGAGACGAGCTGATCCAAACCATGGACCAGCGCATAGATGCGGCCCTCACGGCCCGTAGCTTAGGCACTGGGAGCTCGAGTCAGTCCCAGCCTCGTGGGATCACCTTCAAGGATTTTATGGCGTGCCAACCGCCATTGTTCGACGGGAAGAAGGATCCCGTGGCTTGCTACCGCTGGTACTCAGCGGTCGAGGGAGCATTTCGCACTTGTGGGTGCCCTGATGGTTCGAAGGTTCTTTTCGCTGTGAACCTTCTTCGCGGAGCTGCAAAGGATTGGTGGGATCTGACTCTTAAGAAGTACACGGAGGCACAGATCACTGCGCTGACCTGGGGGGACTTCCGGGCCTTGTCCGACGAGGAGTTTGCACCTCGCATCGAAAAGGAGCGGATAGCATCAGAGTTCTTGAAGTTGACTCAGACGACGGAGTCGGTGAATGAGATTACTGCGCAGTTTCTGGAGAATCTGCTGTTTGTACCGGGGTACGCGAACGACGAATCGCTGAAGATGGCTCGTTATTTGGGAATGCTGAAGCCAGAACTCAAGAAGGCGGTGGCCACGGGGAGGTGTAAGACCCTCAGTGACATGCAGGAGGTAGCGCGGTCTCAAGAGCTAGTTTTGGAGGAATTGCAGCAAGGGAAGCGGAAGGCAGAAGATCAGTCCGCACCAGCAAAGAAGTTTAAGGGGGCGAGGACCGATACCAGGAGCGGGACCCCGAGTTGCCCAAAGTGCGGGCGTTACCATCGGGGAGAGTGCAGGCCGCGAGAGTTATCGTGTTATAAGTGTGGCAAGACGGGCCACCTCAGCAAGGACTGCAAGGAGACTGCTAGACTCTGCTTCCACTGCTACCAGCCGGGGCATATCAAGCCCGATTGCCCTCAGCTGAAGAAGACGCCAGCCCCTGGCTCCTGCACCAGCGACGCTTATGATCACTGACGGTACTACTAAAGGGAAAAGCGGAACTGCTACTCGTGGGCGAGCCTTTCAGATGACTGCTGAGGAAGCGCAGACGGCGCCTGACGTGATTACAGGCATATTTCCTGTCAACTCGAAACCGGCTTTAGTACTTTTCGACACGGGGGCCACGTGGTCCTATGTGTCGCGTAGCTTCTGTAAGGACTTCCAGATTGAGCTCGGTAATCTGGATAGTCCTCAAGCAATCGACGTAGCGGCGGAGGAAGTACAGGTGGTCGAGCACGTATACCGGGGGTGCAGCATTGATATCTTTGGAGTTCGTTTCAGCATCAATCTCATCCCCATTCCCATGAACGGAGTGGACGTAGTTGTCGGAATCGATTGGATGTTTCCGAATCGGGCGACCACGGATGTTGCAGGGCAGTTTGTACGCATCCATAACCCAAGTGGGGGAGATCTGGTGGTGTACGGCAAGGGGAGAAGGGTATCTACATCCTTCTGTTCTATCGCGAAAGCTCGGAGGTACATCCAGCGGGGGTGTGCGGGGTTTTTGGTTTATGCTATGGCGGATCAGGCGAAGGAGAGAAAGCTGTCGGTAGCGGAGGTGCCAGTGGTCAGCGAGTTTCCAGACGTGTTTCCAGAGGATCTGCCTGGCCTCCCACCTGATAGGCAGATCGAGTTCGGCATCGACTTGGTACCAGGAGCAGCTCCGATTGCGCGAGCTCCTTACCGTCTGGCTCCGCCGGAGCTTCAGGAGTTATCGGAGCAGTTGCAGGAGCTCTCGGGGAAGGGGTTCATCCGCCCGAGCAGCTCACCGTGGGGTGCACCGATTCTGTTTGTGAAAAAGAAAGACGGGAGTCATCGTATGTGCATCGATTACCGTGGACTCAACAAGGTGACCATCAAGAATAGGTATCCACTACCTAGGATTGATGACCTGTTTGATCAACTTCAAGGAGCTTCGTGGTTTTCTAAGATCGATCTTCGGTCGGGGTATCACCAGCTGAAGGTGAAGGAAGCGGATGTCCACAAGACCGCTTTCCGAACCCGTTACGGCCACTTCGAGTTTCTGGTAATGCCGTTCGGGCTTACCAATGCTCCCGCAGCTTTCATGGACCTCATGAACCGGGTGTGCCGCCCGATGCTTGATCGGTCCGTGATCGTTTTCATCGACGATATTCTAATCTACTCGAAGACGAAGGAGGAGCATGTGATGCATCTGCGGGAGGTGCTTGAGGTGTTGAGGAGGGAGCGTCTCTACGCCAAATTCTCGAAATGCGCTTTCTGGTTGGAGGAGGTTCAGTTCTTGGGCCACATCATCAACCGGGAAGGCATCAAGGTGGATCCAGCAAAAATCGAAGCAGTTATGAATTGGGAAATTCCGAAGGCACCTACCGAGATCCGGAGTTTCCTGGGTTTAGCCGGCTACTACCGACGGTTCATCCAGGATTTCTCCAAGATTGCGGTACCTTTGACGCGTTTGACAAAGAAGAGTGAGCCGTACGTTTGGGGTTCTGAGCAGCAGAGGGCTTTCGACACGTTGAGACAAAAGTTGTGTGAGGCTCCGGTTCTAACCTTACCGGAGGGGGTGGAAGACATGGCAGTTTATTGCGACGCATCTCGGCTGGGTCTGGGTTGTGTTCTGATGCAGAGGGGGCGGGTGATAGCCTACGCTTCGAGGCAGCTGAAGCCTCACGAGGCTAACTACCCCACGCATGATCTCGAGCTTGCGGCAGTTGTGTTCGCTCTCAAGTTATGGAGGCATTACCTGTATGGGGTGAAGTGCACCATTTTCTCAGACCACCGGAGCTTGAGGTATTTCTTGGAGCAGCCGAATCTGAATATGCGACAGCGGAGGTGGCTTGACGTAGTCAAGGACTATGATTGCGAGATTCTCTATCACCCAGGCAAGGCTAATGTGGTTGCTGACGCTTTGAGCAGAAAGACGGAGCACGCGCCGCTTCGTATCTCACACCTGAAGATGGCAGTGACTACCTCCTTTGTGGACCTGGTACTGCGGGCACAAGAGGAGGCGAGTCGGGAGGAGAACCAGAATGGAGAGCGGATTCGGGGGCAGATGGCCGCGTTAGTCAGAGACGGTCGAGGGTTGCTGACTAGGTACGGTAGAGTGTGGGTTCCTCGGGCGGGCTCGGCGCGACAGACCTTGCTTGAGGAAGCCCATAAGTCTAGATTCTCGATTCATCCGGGAGCTACGAAGATGTATCGGGATCTGCGGACAGGTTATTGGTGGCCAGGGATGAAGAGAGACGTGGCTCGGTACGTGGAGTCGTGTTTGACCTGTCTAAAGGTCAAGGCTGAGCATCAGAAGCCTCACGGCAAGATGCAGCCTCTGGAGATCCCCGAGTGGAAGTGGGAAAACCTCACTATGGATCTGATCACCAAGCTTCCGAAAACCCCTCGGAAGTTTGATGCGATTTGGGTCATAGTGGATCGGTTGACCAAGAGTGCTATCTTCCTTCTTATTCGGGAGAGTTCGACTGCAGAGCAGCTAGCAAAGATCTACGTGGACGAAGTGGTGTCGAGGCACGGAGTGCCAGTGTCGATCATTTCAGATCGGGACGTGCGTTTTACTTCTCGGTTTTGGGAGAGGTTTCATTCGGAATTGGGTACCAGACTGCATTTTAGCACCGCGTACCACCCTCAGACAGACGGTCAGAGTGAGCGGACGATCCAGACTTTAGAGGACATGCTGCGAGCTTGCGTTTTGGACTTTGGTGGCAGTTGGGATACGTACCTGCCCCTGGCAGAGTTCTCGTATAACAACAGTTACCATTCGAGCATTGGAATGCCGCCGTTTGAGATGCTCTACGGGAGGAGATGCCGTACTCCTATCTGTTGGGGTGAGGTCGGACAGCGTGTTCTGGGTAGCACCGAGGTTGTACAGAGGACCACGGAGGATATTCAGAGGATCCGGGAGCGGTTGCGGACGGCTCAGAGCCGGCAGAAGAGCTACGCTGATCGTCGTAGGTCGGATTTGGAGTTCCAGGTGGGAGACCGAGTATTACTCAAGGTTTCTCCTTGGAAGGGCGTGATCCGGTTCCGAAAGAGGGGCAAGCTGGGGCCCCGTTACATCGGACCGTTCACGATTCTTGCACGTGTTGGGAAGGTAGCTTATCGTTTGGAGCTGCCTGCGGTACTAGGCCAGATCCACAGCACCTTTCACGTTTCGCAGTTGCGTAAGTGCCTCGCCGACGAGACGGCGCATATTCCTTTAGACGATATTCAGGTGGACGAGAGCCTAAATTACGTCGAGAGGCCGGTAGCGGTGATAGACTGGAAAGTGAAGAGGTTGCGGAGCAAGGAGATCGGAATCATGAAGGTGCAGTGGCAGCATCGGAAGGGTTCCGAGTGGACCTGGGAGCCGGAGGCAGAGATGCGGGAGCACTACCCAGAGCTGTTCTCGGACTGATTTCGGGGACGAAATCCTTGTAAGTGGGGGAGAGTTGTAACATCCCGTCTCCGAGTCTCGTTTTCTTATTTTCCGTTTTGCCAAAATTGTTAGTTAAAAAGATAAAAATA
This sequence comes from Centaurea solstitialis, assembly GCA_030169165.1. Classification (NCBI taxonomy): domain Eukaryota; kingdom Viridiplantae; phylum Streptophyta; class Magnoliopsida; order Asterales; family Asteraceae; genus Centaurea; species Centaurea solstitialis. The sequence continues at coordinate 13,955,839 of CM058044.1, read as the reverse complement.
AAATAATAATACATATATAAATATATTTATACATATATAGTTATTCTTGAATAAATGATGAGGTGGGCCATGTTTGACTTATGATAGTTCACCAATTAAATGACCTAGGGCCCACATGTTCCCTATTAAACTAACATGTTGTAGGGTTAGGGTTTAGTGTGTCCTTGTGTGTGGGTGGCTGCCATCGTGAACGGGAAAGAGAGGGGAGAAAGAGAGAGAGACGGTGAGGGAGATAGAGTGCAGAAGAGGAGGCTGCCGGAATCTTGGAGTGGTGTCACCGGCGAGGTAAGCTGCCGTGGTTCTCTCCCTCTCTTCTTTTTCTTCCGACAGCGGTGGTGGTGGCCGCCGGCTTTGGCCGGCCGTGGCCTAGCCGCCGCTGCTTGTGCACGCCGGCGATGGCCAAGGTTGTCGTTGGTATCGTGGTTGGCCGGCGGAGGTAGGGTGGTTAATCGCCGCCGCTGCCAAGGCCGCGGTGGTGGTTGCTGTTGTGAGTCGAGACGGCGGTGGTGGCGGGATGCTCACCGCTGCCGCTGTTGATTTTAATCCGGCGACGGTGGTGGGTTTTCCGACCGCTGCTATCGCTGTAGGTGACCGGCCGGCGGCGGAGGTAGTTCACATCGCCGCCGCGGCTGTCCTTGTCGTTGCTATTGATGGTGGTGGCGGTTAGTTCCAGCACCGCTGCTGCCGTGTGCCGTTTGAACGGCGGTGGTGGTGGCGGTGTACGCCGCTGCCGCCACGAGGTCAGCCCGGCTACAACGGTTCGGATGCGTGGCTACCCGGCGTCGGTACCGCGGCTCGCGACGGTCGGAGGTGTCATTACCGGATTGCGTCTGAGTCAAAATAATTGGTCGTCGTTGTTGGGAATCGTTGTAGAATATATATACGTGACCGTATGTTCAGAAGTAGATCTTAATAGCAGTAAGTGTGATTTCCTTCAGGTTACCGTGAGGATTGTTAGTTCGGATTTCGTTGATTTATTTCACGTGCTCGCTTTGATTACGAGGTGAGTGGGTTTACATACGGTATATTATGATTTTATGTGTGTATACGTGCGATTGGTGTTATGTGGTGATGTTTCGGGTTGCGTGATGACCCAACGGGCGGGAAACCGCGGAGACCGGATTGCGGGATGATTCGGTAACGGGAAACCGTTCAGCTGTTAACGTGAATAGATGTGTATGTGCATTTAATTATAATGTATTGTATGTGACTTTACTCACTAAGCGGTTGAGCTTACCCCTCGTGTTTTAAACATTTTAGGTACGAGCTCCGGTGTTGATAAGGGCAAAGCTCCGGCTTGAGGATTCCGGCTGATGGCGTTTCGATCCGATTATCTATAACATTGATTATTTAGTCGTTGGCTATAAATTTTAAACTTAATTGGGATTTTGAATTATCGTTTTATTTTTCCTTATTATCAAACGGAGGTTTTAGTTAAATTTTGTTTTTAAATTTTCAAATTGGTTAAGGGTGTTACAATAATTCTTCTCTTGAATCAAAAGCATTGTAGATCACTTGAATCAATCCACTACACTGTCAAGCTTCTTAACCAACTTTGATATCTTTGACCAATCCAACATTCTTATCAATCTTCACAACTTGATATCAATCTTTAAATCCAAGGCTTTTCAACCTCAGATTCAAAAGATTCAAATTTATAAATCTCTTTGGCTCCCCCTTAACCCATGCTTTCTCCTTCTTTACTGAAATATTTCACACTCGCTTCAAACTCTTCATCAATTAATCCTCTTCATTCATATTTCCTCTCAATCCACCATCAGAATGTTCTTCAAATGTTTTCATTTTCAACTCTTGACACTAGCATCTTTTTCTTCATGAAATATCAACACTTGTATCACGATCAACATTGATTTACCCAAACATCTTGAAATCTTCAATCAATCATACTTGATATCTTGAAATCTTCAACATATATCATTTTGAACTCTTACACATAGTTCCCATACCTTCGTTGTGTCTTCGCATAAGTCTTTGATGAAACTTCTCCCCCCCATGATGATTAGGAGAATCCTGAGCATCATGAACAATCAAAGACATCATCATCAAATAGCTCATTCACAGGAACTGCTCCCCTCAAAAATTGGTTTACCATTCAAAGAACCATATGTCCCCCTCAATCAAATATCTCATCCATATCAGAGTGCTCCCCCTCAAATCCAGCTCCAGTTGCTCCCCCTCAAATGATGGGTAATCGGCTAACATAGAAGCACATTTAGCAACTATTGACACAACAACTCATAGAATTGTGTGGCCTATTTTCAGTGTTGGCAACAGGGTAGCACTGATAGGACTTCCAGTCATCACTGAATCAAAGTTATAAAACTAAGTTCTCAGACTGTTCCGGCAATATCACAAAGATATGCAATTGGAATCACAAAGACTCGTGCAAGTGTCAAAGAAATATCATCATATCAATTAGGCTCAAATATTGATTCAACCTGGGACGCAGATTGAAAATCAATGACTCTTCTGCATAGAATATGAAGTTCGGAGACCGGAGAGGATGTCTTCCTTGTTTCAATATCTAAATCTTCCGAGTGAAGATTAGATAGATGATGTGCTAATTCTCCGTGAGAATTGAAACAAACATCTTTTAAGGGATATTTGAGTAGCTTGGTGGGGTGACACGAGTTATCGACACTGGGTCCATGTCTTGTTTCAATATTCATCTCCAAAGAACGAGAATGAATAGATGATGTGGTTACCCGGATAAGTGTATCGGTTTGGGAAGGATCTTCTTTTATTCTTTTTGATCCTGTCTCACACTCACCATTTTCTTTTAGCTCCCCCTACACTCAAGCTCTCGGCATTTTACCTCATGCACACCCTCACAAACTAGGTCTAACCTAGGGATGTGTTTCTTGGGTAGATCCTCTGGCTCTGGATTGATCATAGAAACTTCTATATCCTATCACACATAAGTTGATATCATGAACTGATATTCTTTGAAACGTTGAGTATATTCATACCAGAACGTGATATGATGGCGATTCATATGTAATACAATATGTATATGGGGAACATATGTTGAACAGAAATGGGGAACAAATATTGAAGATATCATATGTTGATAAGAAACATTCAATAGCGTAAACAATGAATGATTGATTTTAGAAATCAAAACTAATGATGGTGAATTCCAATGAACAAAATTCAAGCGCAACTTAGAATGACTCAGTAAGCACAGTGTATTCAAGAAATGAATCAATGATTAGAAAGTTTAATTGTGAAGAACAATTCACAATTAATAATTTGAATAAGAACTGAATCATTGAAATGAAATAACGTGCATTGAAATCAAATTGGAATTCAAGCGAGTGTATTTCCACCGAATAATTTCAACGAATATATGAGATGTGGAAATAACTATGTCAAGAAAATTATAACGCGTGGAAATTCGTGAAATGTAAAATCGGAAAGAAACTAACACAAGTAAGTTCCTTATGATGAATCCCACGGTTAACACAATTAATCGCAAGTTCTAATCTAAGTATTTAGAGGGATACTTACATTGAAGTGCATAAATGTAGTACGGGTTCTAAGCTAAATGTTTAGAAGCCACTAAGCATTGAAGACCGGGTCCTGAACTGAATTATTCAGAAGCCACTTACCTGCAAAATCAAGACAAGAAAGATTTTGGTATCCACTTGAATGTGGATCCTCGAATGTTAGTTGCATTTGATTTATAAGAAAAAATCTTATAAATCCCAAATCTATCATCGATATAATCGTCACATACAAAATCATTTCTTGGAGAGTAAGAACCATATGATGTTCTTTTGGAAAGACTAAGATGTTTACTTCTAGAATAAACTAACTGAGACTTACCAAAAGATGTATCATGAAAAAATTTGTTCTTTTGAACTGTCGATTCCGAAGCAAAAGATTTTGTATGATTTACCTTTGCATTAGATCCCTTGACTTGCCAAACAAACTTACTATTTGAAAAACGATGATTACCTGAATAATCAACACGACGATCATAGAAGAGATTTGAAGTACGAATCTGACCACTTGAGTTGATATTACTCCGTGAAGCACTATCCACATAGCTTGAATCATGAGCTTTGAAAATTGTCTTCTCAAGTTCCTTCACTTTGGAAGAAAGCTTGTTTCTCTCTTCAAGAAGATCATTAAGCTTCTTCTGTTGATCAGATCGCATTCGTTGCTCATTCATGATATTAGTCGATAATTCAGATAACTTGCTTGTAAGCTTCCTTATTTCAGCCTTAAACGCTTCCTTTTGATCCTCAAAATATGTTTCCACAAGAGTTGGCTTTTTAGGTTCAGCGATTATCTGTTCTAAAACAGTCTTTTCATGTCGAAGAACCTTCTCTTTTTGTTTAAATTGATGTCTTACATCAGATAACTGATTCTTTAAGTCAACAATCTGCTTTTGAAGCTCAATACTTTTCTTGTCATCAACTTTCCTCTCTGAGTGAACAACTTGGATCTCTTCTTCAAATTCATGCATCATATTCTGATATTTCCCGGCACGAAGACTCGGTTTTTTCAAAGAATTCTTCATCTGCCTCTCAAACTCCTTCCTATCTAGAACAATCTTCATCTCTAACTCAGATATTTTCTTTGAAAGATTAACATTTTTCAAATCAAATACCTTTCTTTCTTCTATTAAAGTATTTTGAAGATTAGAAACAGTCTTTGTAAGCTCCTCAAACGTTGAATCAACACTTGGCTTCTCCTTTTCACCGTGGTCATCTAACAATTTCTGAAGGTCAGATGCTGTCTTCTTAAGCTCAAAAATCTCCCAAACAATATTCTTCTTTTTCCTTTGCAAACCTACATCTTTCAAGAATCATGTCATGCTCACTGTCATTCAGAGATTTTTGTAGAAACTTAATTTGCTCAAGAAGTTTCTCTCTTTCAGCATTGTGCTCTGCCTTTTCTTCAATTCTGAGAGATTCGTACTCAGATTGAGTAGTCTTGAGAAGATTTTCAAGATCCACAATTTTCTCTTCTAAAACCAATGTAGGAACATAAGGTTTAGCTTCGATATCTGATTCTTGAGATGAAGTAATATCAGGATAAGCCAGAAAATCAGAAGAATTAGACGAGTCTTTTGATTTGATTCTCAGAGTGTGAATTATATACAAATTTGACCCTATGATATTTAGGATCATAATATAAAGGATCATGTTTTTTCATCTCTTGCGTTTCTGAGAATTCTTCCTTCATTTCAAAACCTTTTAAAGAAGGAAATCTGGTGCTCATTAACATACTTGAAAGATCATAAAATGCAGATTTCTCCTTAAGAGCCTTTTTCAACAAATTGGGATTCTCATATCCTAAACCCCATTTAACATCATAAAAATCTCTGAGAGCATTGGGTTTGTTTAGAAAAATTGTCTGTTCAGAGACATCAATTTTGTCAAGTTTCTCATCTAAAAATTAGATTATCTTGCTTGATTCCTTAATCTGCTTTTTACATTGAAGCTTTGTCTCTGCAATCTGTTTTTCAAAATCAAGCTCTTTCTCTTTGATCTGATTTTTCATTTGAAGCTCTTTCTCTTTAATCTGATTTTTCATTTGAAGCTCTTGTTCTTTGATATGATTTTTCATATGAAGCTCTTTTTCTTTAAATTGAGCAACTGCTCTTGCAAGCTGCGTTGTAAGAACAGCCTTCTCACGTTCAAGTCTCTTTGTTTTATCCCAATCTCTTTCATACCGTATTTCATCATCAGAATCCATTGTTATCTGCACAAAAGATAATAAGGATCGTCAACAGAAACTTCGATTATAAGTATGAATAGTGCACAAACGATTTATATTGAACAAATCAAAAATCCGAAGAAAAATGAGTAAAAAATAAACTTGAAGTACTAAAAATGACAAAACATGAAACTTAAATGACTCAACAACATTAAAAACACAAGTACAAGGACTAAACGTGTAAAAGAGTGGAAAGTTTCAAGTTCAGGGACTAAAAGTGATAAAATTTGAAAGTTTAAAAGTCCAAGGTTGAAAATGATTTTTTATTTATTTATTTATTTATTTATTTATTTATTTTTTTTATTTTTTTTATGACTCAAGCCTCTGACTGAGCTCTGACTGATGTCTCGAGTCTGACTAATGTCTCGAGTCTGACTGAGCTCTGACTGATGTCTCGAGTCTGACCGAGCTCTGACTGATGTCTCGAGTCTGACTAATGTCTCGAGTCTGACCGAGCTCTGACTGATGTCTCGAGTCTGACCGAGCTCTGACTGATGTTCTCGAGTCTGACCGAGCTCTGACTGATGTCTCGAGTCTGACTAATGTCTCGAGTCTGACCAATGTCTCGAGTCTGACCAAGCTCTGACTGATGTCTCGAGTCTGACCGAGCTCTGACTGATGTCTCGAGTCTGACCGAGCTCTGACTGATGTCTCGAGTCTGACTGATGTCTCGAGTCTGACCGAGCTCTGACTAATGTCTCGAGTCTGACTGAGCTCTGACTGATGTCTCGAGCCATTTACACTTTATCCCAAAATTACCATTCTATCACTCACAAACAACTTTTTGCAAAGAAAACTTAAACTTTTGGATCAAACTCCCAAATTTTCATCTTTCTCAACAAGAAATCCTCAAGAACACTTCAAGAACATGAAGAACACCTTCAACCCAAAAATTTTAAAAAACACAAATTTAACCTCTAAAATCAAAAACAAATAGTAGATTCATGTCCAAAAACACTTTTTAGAAACAAATCCACTCAAAAACAAATCAAAAACACAACAAAAACCACCAAATCACTCAAGAACACTTAAGAACACAAACTCAAAAATTCAAGAACGATTTTCACAAATCTTCACCAAATTTGATCAAATTCAAATATGTTGCTTATTTCATGATTACAAACAACTTTTGTGAAGCAACACTTATCAAAAATTGATCAAACTCATCCAATTTTCAAAATTTTCTCAAAAACTCCATGGATGAACTTTGAAGCTTTTCAAAAATCAAAACACAAATTTGAGTACAATTATGATCAAGAGTGATTGGAGATGATTAGAAAACACACTAGAAACACAAAAACACAAACAAATCTACAAGATCTACAACAAAAATCTACAAATCTACAAAAATCCTATAAAAACCCATTTCTTCAAAAATTCTTCAAATCTTCATCAAAATTCTTCAAATCTTCATCCAATTGTGCACAAATCTTCTGCCATAGCTCTGATACCACTTGTAAGTGCAAGAAACAATGGATCAAACAAACAAATCTTCATTCCATGATGTAATATTTACAATATGAACATTCTCTCTCTAGATTCTCTCTCTAGAACACACACTTGAATATTACAATAAAGCTCCTTCTATCAAGTCTCTTACCTAACACTCCTTATCACTTACTATTTATACCTTTGACCTCACTAACTATTACATTGACATTTCTAATTAAGACTTTGACTAATCTAATTAATACTTTGATTTTTGACTTTGATGCTTGACTTTCTTCTTTGACTTCCATCCTTTGACACTGTTTGACTTGAATATTATTTCCTCATCTTGAGATCTCGGATACAATAATATTTGCTCTAACAAAACCCAACCGGTCACTCTAACTATTCGATTGACCTTTCTAACCCAACATGCGCTTCACGCACACAAAACACATAGATGCTAATTATATATCATATGATAGATTGGCTCAAAGTTTAATAAAAAATGCACTTTGTACTTATTTTAAAGGTGTCAGTTTGTAATTGTGAAAAAAGCTAACTAGTTATTTGCCACGGCCATTCAGGGCAAAGGCAACGTTAGCATGTCTATAAGATGCATATTAACATAGAAAAGGGGTATCGAGCTCATCATATAAGGTTAGTTCAAATAATCACACCCCAATTCTAACACAATACCTTCCGTTTTAAGATTTTACAACTCAATCAGGTGGTTGGTGTCTTTAGGTTGGTTGGTCGGTCGGTGGCATCACAATGCCTGTTGTGTCTGTTTGACCTTTTCTAACCGGGGCGAAAATAAAGTGCCCATAAAAAAGACGCTTACTGTCTGCTGCTGATTCAACACACTGCCACTATAGTGTTCGAGTAGATACTGTTATTGTCTCTCGAACCATAATAATATTATTTGATCAGATCACTGAATCATTTATTTCTCTTGTTTCTCTTGCTATTGAAATATCTTCAATTTTGATTTCTACACACGTCTTTTTTTCGGGGGTCTACAGCCATTATATGGCATAGGGGTTACATCCCGTGTTACTATTATTTCTTTTTCTGCTTTTGTGTTAAGCTTATTTGTTTTTTTAATAGATTATTCGCTACAAAAGGATTTTTTTAGTGAATGTGTCACAAATTCCTCCTATTGTTTTGTAGCGACGAAAAAAGAAATTCTATTTTCTCTCCGATTTACTATGGCGACGAAGAATCAAATTATCACTATGCCGGGTTTATATGCACCTATTTCCAATGAATTTTGCATCACCCTTTCGAAACCTCATATTTATATAGCTGTAAAAAATTTCCGACTTCTGAACTTGATTCTACGTCAAAGAATATGCAAATAATCAAGAATAAAATTCTCACTAAAAAAGATACTAATCCACATAGAAAAACATCTTTATTTGGCCATTAAAACATCAAACAAAAAATACATAAACTACTTTACCAAATCCCAAGTTAAATTATATCAGATCACAAAAAAAGCATCAACAATTTAAAGAATCGCAAGCATGCATTGCAAAAGAATAGCATTAAATACAAGAAAATAAAAAAAATTATAGAAAGACCCACATAGAAAGAGAATTAAGATTCTTTTAAAAAAAGAAAAGAAAGAGGATTGAGATGGGGATTAACCACAATTTTATTGGCAAAACCTTAAAATTAAATCGTATGATTGAGAGACGTGAATTTGATAAAAAAAAAAGTTTGAAAAGCAGTCTAGGGGTTTTTAACGTGTTAATTGGGGGTAGTTTGGTCAAATATGACATAATATATTATTTTAAAAAATCTAAAATAAAATAACAAAAGGAGAAGGTCATTTTGCAAAACACTCGTTTCCGGAAGGTCATATACCTCAATAACCCGCCCAAGACTTCTAACCCTAGATCGAGAAGGGTTTATGACTTGTAAAGATAACTAACTATCCGATTTGTACAAATGTTACCATGAAACTATTTTTTGTACTCAATTAACCATTGAACTCTGTTTTTTTGTACACATTATACCATTATGACCAGTAACAACAGGTTTTTTCTTACGTGGCAATTAAATTTAATTATGTGGCAATTGAAATGAATTACGTGGCAATTAATATCGGATACGTGGCAACGATTTGAATAAATGGAGCCTTAATTGTAAAAATCGAACATTTTCATGGAGCCCCAATTTTGCATTCAACCCTAATTGCAGCTTCCTACTCTTTCAATTTTGCATTCAACCCTAATTTTTACTCTTACAATGGCAACTTCGTCCTACTCTTCCAATGGAATGGAACAATTCCAACCAAACCATCCATCCCAACATGAATATCTGTGATTGTCAACCAAGTTGGTTTCCCAACCCAAATACAAGAACTTGGTGTCAATAAGTCTAGTAAAAGTCACCCTAATCAATGCTAGTCGTGGGACCCTATAATCCAAACCTACTCTGGTCCAAGAGGTTTGCTTACCACGTCTCTCCGCGTCACTGGAATGAAAGGTAAAGAAGATATGAATCTTATCTATTAATGGCAGATAATAAATAAAACCACAACCAACGAATTCAAGTAGCCACAGTTAAAGCATCAATATAGGAATCAACAGATAAATATTCAACAAACCATAAATCTATTAATTAAATAAATATCCAAAGTATTCAAACCATAATGAAAACACAAAAGGAAACTAGTACATAGACATACTAATCATAAATGCATAAAGAAACCAACTATAGACCGGTAGATTTGTTGTAGCATTCCCTCGAATCATCTCCTCGGTAGTTGCCATATCGAGCCTCCGGTTTCTTGGGTTGGAAACCCTAAGTGGCTCCCATAAAACTAAACTATCTAATTGAGAGAGAATCTAAATTATGAAGTGATTGGAATGGTTAAAACTGATGACCCAAAGCTTCTATTTATAATTAAACTCGACAAGCTCGTTTGGCGATCACGAAATGGCAGGTTCGCGGTACGAAACGAGTAACTAAATCTTCCAGAAATGTCCATTAATCAATCTTAGCGGCGCGAAATCTCCTTTAGCGACGCGAAATCCAACGGATTAAAGAAACTGCATAATTATCAGATATCCAGAATATTCTGGTTGATCTTTCTTTCCTTATCTGCTGAAAATCTTGCTTTGGGAGAAAGTAATGCAGCTTGGAACATTCTGGAGCATTCTGAATTTGATATATCTTCCTTACTCTGATTAGATCCTTTCTTTGGGAGGAAGGCAACTAACTTGGAAGGGAAGAAAAGGCCCATAAATGGAAACCAATTAAATGATTTTTCCATTTCTTCACAAAGTATCCATTTTTGACGCTTTTTACCCTCTTTTTGATACTTCTTGCAAAAGTGCCTCCAAAACCTGCAAAACTAGAATTCAAGCCTTTTAAAGCCAAACTGTATTCAATTTACTCTCAAAATAAATACAAAAGTGAGGAATTAGTGCGACCAAAACATGTATAATTTTGGAGTTATCAATTTCCTACACTTAAGATTTGCTTGTCCTCAAGAAAATATCTGATAAAATAAGAGCAATAACGACAAAATTATTTTCCATCTATGATCATGCTTTGAAAGAACAAGGATAGTCGCAAGAAATCAAACACAATTCAGACACAATTCATAGTTTCACAAGTTATCAAAGTCATGCTCAACCTCTTACCCTCACTTTTGATAATGTGTATCTCTCAAGGGGTAATATGTATAGTGATCACACTGATACTCGACCTCTTACCAATGCATAGGCTTGTCACCAAATCTCATCTCAACCACTGAAAAGTTGTCAACCGTCAAGAGGACTTTAGGGTTGTAATGTTAGGCTTAAGGTAAAGGATAGGATAAAGGATATATAAGTGACTAAGGGTTGTAGCAAAAACCTGAAAACAAATCAGTTTAGGATCCAAATTACAACATCTGACTTTTTGGAATTTTTTAGAGCTCGGGATTCTTTCACTTCTATTTTTATATCGGCCTAAGCATATTGCTTATTTGTGGCTCGATATTTTTTTTCTTTCTTTTTCGCACATCGACTGTTTTGATTTTGCTTTTGATGGTGAGTCGTTTTGACTTTTCTTTTTTCTAACTTCTTTTTTTTCTTTTTCTTTCAATTTCCAAACTTTTTCAATTCCTTTTCTCTATTAGTCAGATTCATAAAATGGAACAAAAACTTAAAAAGTTCTCAACTTTGAGCTACGGCCAAAAGATAGATAAAATGAATGGGCTAAATGATAAGATATTGGGTAACAAACGAAAGGCTGATAACACCAAAATTATACATGTTTTGGTTGAGCTTAATTGTATGACTTTACCCCATTTCTCACCCGTTTCTGATCATTTCACTCACCAATTGAGCTTATTATTGCTTTTGTAGGATTTGGAGGCCGTGGAACGGAAAAGTATGAAAAAAGGCGAAAAAAACGTGAAAAATGCACAATCTCAATCAAGGGCTTCTTAGCGATCGCGAAATATCAGAGCTGGCGCCGCTAAGTTCGATAAAGATGAAGACCAGGGTTTGACCTAAGTGTCTCGCGCCGCGAAGCAGCCGTCTGGCGAACGCGAAACAGGCCCTGGACGATCCTTTTAAATACCAGCCTCCTCCTTCAGTTGTGATATACGCATGCATAGACGATAGAAACGACAGAATATAGAGTGAAGTCCGAGTGGTGCCGATACGCTGCGGGGTTCGATCTTCGATCATCCATCGTTGTACTGTCGGTATCATGTCTGTGTCTACTATCATGTTTTCTGTTTTTACCATGTCTAGTGAGTAGTCTTTTATAGTGGTACTTATTATGGTCGATGAACCATTGTGGATGATGATTTTATAATTAATGTTTATTGGTTTGTTTTTGGTTAATTGAATGTGTGTTATGGTTCCGTTCTGATTTATATTGTCTGGTTATTTGAACTCGTTGGTTGGGTGTATCTGTTTTGACCAAAATAGATAGACTCCGATAGGATAATCAACCTACCTTGACCTACCCTTCGTCCCAGAGAGTTGTGTTAAGTGGTTACTTAGACCGAGAGCGACCAGGTAGTAGAAAACCTTGCAATAGGAATAGGATCGGATGACCGGTACTAGATTGTCTGACAAACGACCTAAGTATTGGGACTAGGAGGATCAAGACCTAGTTAACAGCCACAGTCATCATATGTTAGGGTGTCCTAGACTTAAATTCCTACAATAACCAAAACAACCAAACCTTTGGCCTATTTTAATCATCCACTTGGGGATTCACTAAACCATGATAAGTACTACTGTTTTCTCTTATATAGTTCTTAATCAATCTTTTTAATTGCTTTCGTAGTTCTTAGTTAGCTTAGTTGTCTTTTTAGTTATTAAAACCTTTTTCATAAAACCCCCCCAAAAGCTTTAGGTTAATTAAGCTAATCTAGATTAACAATCTACGATAACTTGACCGTTCCCAATGGTAGATACGATACCTGGACTTTCCTACACTATATTACTCACGATCAGGTACGCTTGCCTGTATATGTGGTAAGAAAGTGGCTAGGCTTTTAGAGGTTAAAAACTTGTTTCGCTTTTTATATATAATAATTACCGCATCAAGTTTTTGGCGCCGCTGCCGGGGAACGGTAGTTGTTAGATTTTAGTCTTTATTAGTTTTGTTAATCGATCCTTGTAAGGGATTCTTTCCCTTACAAGTTTTTCGCTTTCTAGTTTAATTAGTTATTTTATTTTATCTTATCTTTTTGTTTCCCGCAAGTTGCCCGTAATCGTTTGTTGTGATTTCAGTCACGACGGACTTGTTAGAGCCATTTGAGGAGCCGGAGAGAGAATTCAGAAAAAGAAACAAAAAGAAGTCAAAAGCCAACAAAGTTCGCCCGAGAGCTTTGATTTTTGAGATGGGGGACGAAGCACTGATGTGGACCGCCAGGAGAGCTGCTCCAACCGTACCCACCAATCCGATCACGAAGCCGGACCTAAACAAGGAGATCCCGGGGAAGCTCCTTCACATGATCAAGGACCTTACCTTCGACGGGAAAAACAATAGCAATCCTATCGTACATATGGAGAACTTCGTGGATATATGTGATCTGTTCAAAACGGAGGAAGGCCGAGATGACGCGATTCGCCTTCGAGTCTTTCCTCTTACACTTACCGGAGAAGCTAGAGCTTGGTTGCGCTCGTTGGAGCCAAGTTCGATCACCACTTAGGAAGGACTTCGCTCAAAGTTCCTTTCCCGATTCTTTCCACCATCCAAAATCGACAAGTTAAGAGCCGATATCCGATCCTTTCAACAAGATGACGGGGAGACCATATCCGAAGCATGGGAACGTTTCAAGTACCTTCTAAATTCGTGCCCGAGTCACTGATTGAATAAGAGTGAACAAGTCCAAACCTTCTATAGTAGGCTTGCTTATTCTTCACGAGCTATATTGGATTCATCTGCCGGAGGTGTCTTTATGTACAAAACGCCCACGGAAGGATACAAACTTCTCGAGGACATTCTCATACATAACATAGACTGGAGGACGGACAAGCGCTTTCAAATCCCGAGGATGGCCGGAAAGATCTCAACCGACTTCGACCCATCCGATGAACTAGCCGCAATTAAAAACCAACAGGTAAAGTTTGAACGAAAAATCGAAGAACTAATTAAATCTGTTCATGCTTTGCAGGTTGGATGCGAGGAGTGCAATGGACCACACTTAACGAAGGATTGCCCGAATCGTCCAATGATGACACCCGAGGAGGTAAACTATCTTAATCGAGGCGAATACCAAGGGAGGTGGAACAACAATCGTAACTTTATTCCTAGACCTCCCGGTTTCTCTGCACCGAATCAACAAAACCAAAGACCGGATGGAGAGCCGCGCGTTTCTATCGAGGACCGAATACTCCAATTCATGGATTCACAAAAGAAGCTAAACAAAGAGGTAGGTTCATACTTACGTAACCACCAAAGTACTATCCAGAATTTGGAATTGCAGGTTGGTCGTGTTTCGCAAATGTTAAGTGAAAGGACTCAGGGGGAGTTGCCAACACAAACCCAAATCAACCCGAAGGTAGAGAACGCGAAACCAATGCTCATAATGACCGGAGAACCATCAAAGAAGAAGTGGACAGATATCTATACAAAGAAGTATGTGGAGAGCGATAGCAGTAGTGAACCCGATTATGCCACAGATTATGACTCGGAGGGGTTCACCATTTTGTTTGAGCATCTAGGACTCAAAGGACCCGTTGCTTCAAATGATGATGAGGAGGAAGATGGAAATCAAGGCGGATACGCGGAGTTCGTGATACCGAAGAAAGAGGATAAAGGCAAGGAGAAAGAGAAAGAAAAGGCGGCGGAGGATGACCTCATCTACATTGCACCAATCAAACATGATCCGGGGAGTTATAACTTACCTATTTCTTGTCATAAATTTAATGGTCTTGCTTTTGTAGATTCAGGTGCCACACTTAACATGATGCCTGTTGGTTATTGCAGGAAAATGGGAGTCAAGAAGATTGTTCCAACAGACTATCAATACCGAGGAGTGAATGGTTACATGACAAAGCCGTTAGGGATAGCGGAAGGAGTCCCGATTCGCATTGGCAATTTTGTTTACTTTACGGACTTCGTCATAGCTAATCTTCCAAAGGATACGGAGATCCCGATAATCCTTGGGAGATCTTTCTTACATACCGCCCAAGTGAATACAGATATGCAGAATCAAGTGACGAGCTTGGGGTGTGGAGAAAATCGGATTTACTTTGATCCCAACGGAGAGCCGGTCACACATCTTGATGAACCATATGAAGATCCTTCTCTAGCCTACAAGAAGAACACGAACCGCCTGTTACTCCCTCATGAACACGGAAAGAAGACGGAGGATTATCCGAACCCGATACCTCAAAAGGAGCAAACATCCAATGAGTCGGGACCATCCAAGAAGGAATACAGGAAGAAGCGGGGCTCGTCAGCCCGACGTGCCAAGAAATGAGCCAAAAAGGGGTCGAGCTCTAGACCCATTCAAAAACGAAGCGCTTCTCGGGAGGCAACCCGAGCTTTTTCATTCGTTTTTCGTTTTTATGATTTTCGTGTGTGTTTTTATTAATCTTTCTATTTGATATTGCTTAGGTGACCATACGGAGGAGATAGACGCAAAAATCAAGCAAATCCGATGCGCGATAGAGTTTTTTAAAAGTTGGAAACAGAAGGCAACTCGCGATCGCTAGTTTTCAAGTTTGGCGACGCGAGGTTGGCCAGACTTGGTACAGGTAAAATTTTCGAATCTCGCAATGCGAGGGAGCCATTTCGCGACGCGAAGCCTTTAAAAATTAGGGTAAAATTTCAGAAACCGCCTGTTTGGCGACGCGAAACATCTGGTTTGGCGACGCGAAAACAGTGCAGACGGGTTTTTAAACCCCTTTTCTCATTTTTTTCAAAAGAACACAACCCTAATTCTCTCTAGGCGCCGCGAACCCTTCTCACGTATTTGCGAAATCCGAACTTTTTGAGCTTCAATTTCTTCATTCTCCATGGCCAAGGTATGTTTCCACACTTTAATTTCTTGAGATTAACTCGATTTGGTAGGATTGGATCTTGTTTTGGGCATCAATGGTGTTTGTATGCTTTTATGGATTTGACATTGTTCTTGAAACACCATTGATTGTTTAGTGCTTATTAGTTTATGCATGCTATGTGGTTTGATTGAAATTTCATTCTAGCATGTTTTATGTTTGTTTAATCTAGTGAATGTGCTTTGATGATAAGTGTGGGGATTTTGATGACACCAAAATCCCCCATTCTTGTTTAGTTAGCTAGATTAGTTTATAATTGAGGTTGGACTAAAAGTTCAAGTGTGGGGATGTTCCACATCCCCTTTGAATTTGGTTTTTCATGTATGCATTTGCTAGTCGAACTTATTAGTCGTGGAAGTTTTGTCTCGTTGAGCTTTGATATGAATAAACCTTGTCTTGTGTTTAATGATCAAATGTTTCTAAGACAATGGTATTTGGATTTTGTAGAGACAAAGAACTCGCTCATCGACTTCCACCGCAACTAACTTCCGTGCACCGGATGGGAGCCACATTTTCACCTTTTTCATGAATGACCCAACGTTGAACGCTCCGAAGCGGGAGGAATACCGGGATACTGTTAACCGGCTTCTCACCCGTCAAGTTCTAATACCAAGGAGAGCCGATTGGAACCTCCTTAGATCTATGGGAGTTGAGAACGAAATCAAGGCGACGTTCGAAAAGCACGCCTATGACGAAGATGGCACCGAGTACTATATTTGTCATGCATGGGAACGAGTCTTCGACATTTCCGAGACCCTCTACCGCGAGCTTATCATTGAGTTCGTGGCCACGTTCCGTTTCGACGCAATCAAGGCCCTTGAGGAGTTCTATCAGTCGTGCATAACTTTCCGACTCGGGGGAGTTTGGCGATCGCTTTCGTTGGTGGAATTTGCTGTTGCCTTGGGGATATATACCCAGGCTGAAGTAGATGCTCCCGGATTCGTGGAGTACATGTGGGCGACTGCAAAAAGACCGGACGGTTTTGATCCTCAGTTGGCTTGGGCGATTTTGGGTGAAGGTGACTATGGTGGTAATCTCAAGGTGAAGGGCTTTCTTACTTCTTCAGACCGACTTCTACACCGTATGCTTATTCACGCGGTGAATGCTCGTTCCTCGAGTGAGGAAAAAGTTTCTGTGTACGATCTTTGGCTTCTTGAACAGCTTTCTACGGAGGACAAGTATCCGAATGCTCCGTATCTCATTGCCGTGCAACTCGCTAAGGAAAGTGGTTATCGAGAGGGTAGTCGATTGGTTGGTGGCCAGTACGTGACGCTCCTAGCCAAGCACTTCGGTATCCTAACCGATGGTGCAATTGCCTCGATGACTGATCTTGGTGAGATGGGGTTGATTGACATGGACCAACTCCGTGGCATGGGTGTGGCGTTGGTTGATCATCTACTTAGTGGGGATCGGAACACATGGATTTGCAACCCTCAAGCTATCGGGACGAGGAGTCAAGCAAGGAGAGCACCGAGAAGCACGCATGAGACCGGTGGAACAAGTGGGACGAGTGCGGGAGAACAATCGGCGGAATGGACGACATATTCGGGTTACCAAGACTTGAGTAACCGACTCTCGGAGATGTCGTTGTCTTATGGCCGCCATCATCAGCATATGGAGTATAACA
Organism: Centaurea solstitialis; assembly: GCA_030169165.1. Taxonomy (NCBI): domain Eukaryota; kingdom Viridiplantae; phylum Streptophyta; class Magnoliopsida; order Asterales; family Asteraceae; genus Centaurea; species Centaurea solstitialis. Next base: position 13,938,502 of record CM058044.1, on the reverse strand, counting down.
CCACAGAGGCTCTTCACCAAGCCAATTGGCAAAGTGGAGTGATGAACCAGATGGCCTCCCATTTCGGTATTCAACCGAATACCGCGTATGCTCCATCATCTTTTTGGCCATACTCCGAGGATGCACCGCCCGGTTACCCGACTTTCGAGGATTGGCAAAACCAACCTCGATGCCCTTATTGATCTATCTCTTTTATCTCCGTCATTCGATATGGTTGTTTAAGACAATTTTATTTTTGTTTGTGGTTTGGTTTGGTTGAACAATTTTTATTTTGTTTGGTTTGTTTAGGATTTTAAGTACCCTTTTTAATTGCTTTAGTTGGTTTAATTTTCTTTAGTTCGTTTTTACTTTTTCTTTTTTCTTTTTGGTAATAGATACAGCGACCTATGATCTTGAATCGAGCACGATATTTGGAACACTCTCTCAGATCAGAACAGATTTTGTCACATAACCCGGGAAGTTTCTCTTTTTCCCAATTACTCCATAATTGTTTTAATTGTTGCATTGAGGACACTGCAAATTTTAAGTGTGCGGAGGGGGTTATGTAGACTTATCTGTTTAAATGGGTTCACTTTTTGCTTTGTGGATTGTCGTTTTTCAAATTTTTGAAAGCTTTGAGATTTGACCCCAATTTTTTTCGAAATCTGAGATTGTTTTTGGAACTAAGTTGCTTGCATAGGAGAACACTGAATAGGATTAGTTGAGTAAAAGGATGCCTTGGAATACCAATTACCATGAGTGCCTCACCAAATTCCTTTAGGAGATTGAGCCTAATTGTTATTTATTCTGCGAGGAATACCGACTTTGACCCAAGGTAGAACTTGTCATTTGAATGCTTGTCGAGACCACATTAGAGAAGTATTTATCACCATTGCACTGATAGAGGCCTTCGTTTCTAACCCTTTTTAGCCTTCGTCAGATAACCTCATTATAAGGTTATTTGATTTGCCTAGCCTTTGATTGAAAAGTACTCATCTTTAGTACTTCATCCCTTGTAACCATTTTGAGCCTTAGCCTTTTCATTTCTTTACCCACTATATACTTTATCCTTTAGCCCAATTTTTATCTATCTTTTGGCCGTAGCTCAAAGTTGGAAGCTTTTCATGTTTTTGGTCCGTTTTATGAATCTGGCAAAATAGAGAAAGGGATTGTGAGAAAGAGAGAAAAAGAGTAAAAAGCAACATAGTTGCTACTCAAGAAAAGAAAAATGTAGAGAGCTTGAAAAGAAAGAGAAGAAAAGAAAGATAGAAAACGACTCATTCAAAAAGAAACATCAAAAGAGTCGATGTGCTTAAAAGAAAATAAATATCGAAGCCACAAGTAAGCAATGCTTAGGCCGATATAAAAGTGATAGTGATAGAAATCCCGAGCTCTAAAAATCTCAAAAGTCAGATGTTTAATTTGGGTCTTTAACTGATTGGTTTTCAGGTTTTTGCTACAAAACCCTTAGCCACTTATATATCCTTTATCCTACCCTTAACCCTTAGCCTAACGTTACAACCCTAAAGTCCTCTTGACGGTTGACAACTTCTCAGTGGTGGAGATTAGATTTGGTGACAAGCTTATGCATGCGGGAATTAGTCGAGTATTGGTGTGATCACTTACATATACACTTTTACCCCGAGAGATACACTTTACATGATCATTCATACTATGTGAGGATAAAAGGTTGAGCTTGGTATCCGATTGCTTGATGTATCTTGTTTGTGTGTTCGATTGTGTGAGTATTCTTTGTTCTCTTGGATGATCTTGGGTGGAGATAATTTTGGAGTTATCTTTCTTATCTTTCAGTCTTTTGATTGAGGACAATCAAAGCTTAAGTGTGGGGATTTTGATAACACCAAAATTATACATGTTTTGGTTGAGCTTAATTATATGACTTTACCCCATTTCTCACCCGTTTCTGATCATTTCACTCACTGTTGGGTGCAAAATCGGATTGTATCCGAGATCACAAGATTGTGCTAAAGTTGAAGTCAAAGGCAAAGTCAAAGTGGGCAACAAAGTCAAAGTTTACTGTTATTGTTTTAGTCCTTTGTAATAGTTTTCCTTTATTAGGGTAGATTTTGTAATTGTTGTAAAGTGAAAGGGTTTGAGTGTTTGGGTATAAATACCCTTTGTGAAGTCATTTTCAAGAGGAATCGTGCATGTACGTATCATTGTGTAAAGAGAGTGAATTGAGAGAGTTTTGTTCTTAAGTGTGTGTGTTCTTGGTGTATTGAGTGTGTGTATAAATTTCATCCAAGAATTCAATAGATTACTCTTTCAATTCATTCTCCAATTGTGTGCATGTTGATTTGAACTTGAATCTGGAACAACAAGTGGTATCAGAGCTGGAAATTCACTTGAATTTGGTATGATTTCTTGACTTTTTTATGGTTTTTCAAAAATGGAGGTTTGAGTTTTGATGTTCTTCATTTGATCATGATTTGGATCTGAATTTGATTGTTTGTGGTCAATATGATGTTTTTACTGTGTTTAGGAGTGATTTAGAGTCAAAATTTGGTGTTTAGAGCTGTAATTTTTGAATTTTTTACCTTCTGCTCGGGTTTTTCCTCGTTTTTCCGAATTCTGTTCATATTTTCCGAATCGGAATATTCATAAATTCCGAATCGGAAAATACAAATTTTCCGAATCGGAATTTTGAAGTTTTCCGAATCGGGAAATTTTTTTTGGATTCGGAAATTGTGTTCAAAGTTAGTTTTACTCATTTTCCGACTTGGTATTAATCAAACTCCGATTCGGAAAACAACATTTTCCGATTCGGATTTTGACCAAATACCAACTCGAAATTTTTCTCGGGACTCTATCAAGTTTGTTTTTCCGATTCGGAAAATTGAAAAATCCGAATCGGAATAAGTTGTTTTCCGAATCGGATTAGTTAAGCAAAAAAAAAAAAGTCTAGAAGCGTTTTTCGGGCGTTTTTTCACGTAAACTTTTTTAGACTTCTTATCTGATTCTACGGTGAAAAAGTTTAGTCATTTTTAAGGTCATTTTTTCCCGAAAAATGCCGGTTTTTCCGAGATTTTGGTGATTTCCGAGAGGTTGTATTTTTGGACTAAGATTTCAATTTCGCGGTCAAAATCAACTTTCAAATTTTTGAAAAATATTTTTTCTCGGGATTTCACTATTCACCGGTTGACTTTTCAGTTGACTTTTTTGACTTTTGTCGCTAACCTTTTCGTTGATCAAAAGAAGTGTTCCGATTTGCATACCTCCGGCAGTTCAGAAGAAATCTATCAGTTTCAGTGAATTATCGATCATTTTTCAAGTTCTATTTTGGTCAAAATGACAGATTCAGATGTTAATCATAGGTTGTGGAAAAATTGTATGACCTACAGTCATCGTGTTTTTGAGCTAAACCAGGAAAATCTAAAGTTGAGTTCTGACAAATCTTTGTTAGAAATGAAGATTGTGGATTTAGAGAAGTTATTACTGTGAGGTCCAAACAATCAAACAACGAGATGAAAAGAAGAGAAATCAAAGAGATGAAAATGAAAAGTTCTTGTTTATTAGTGAAAGCTTTCAAGAACACAAGAACACACACACTAAAACACCTAGTCGACTCTCATAGGAAATGATTTCACACCTTTCTCTCCAAACCCTAGACCTTATATATAGGTCCATTACACTAAAGCCCAAGCCCAAGCCCAAAAAACTAATTAACTAATTAAAAACTAATTAATCCCTCTCAAAGCTTCCTTAATAAAACTTTCTAATTAGGACAATTTGGTCCTAACAATTACAAAGTGAAAAAGGGCAAGAATCGGAGAATTCAGAATTGTCAAAACAGATAACTGAGCTTCAGCAAAGTTTATCTATATCAAATGCTGAAAAGGCTGATCTTCTTATTAAAGTTACTGATCTTGAAGAGTCACTTTCTAATGAAAGAAGCTTAATTACAAGTTTGAAAATTGATTTGAAAAATGAGCATGATGAAATGTTAAAACATTCTTTTGGAAATGCTCAAAACTTAAAACTTGTAACTTCTTTGAGGAAAGAAAATGAATGTTTGCAAAAGAAAGTTCATGAATTAGATGAAGATAAGAAAGTTGTTGAAAACAAACTTATATCTTCTCATTCGAGAGTGATAGAACTTTCAAACCAAGTAAATGATTTTGAGAAAATCGTGATCATCGAGAGAAGTAACTTTGAGAAAGAAAGACGAGCTTTTGAAACTAAGATTGGTGAACTTTCTTTGAAGATATCAGTTTTTGATGAGCAAAAAGAAAACAAGATTTTCAAAGAGTTTTCTGAATCAACATGTTATGTTAATTGTTGTTATGATGATGATGATTCCAACTCTTATGATGGAATGAATGTTTTTGATTCTCTTGAGTCTTGTACCGATTCTTGTACTGTAGAACCCAAGTGTTGAGAAGAGTCAGAATCATCTATCTTTAAACTGCTTTCTAGTTTTATTTCCTTGTTATGTAAACAATGATGTTTTGTTGTGCCCTTGTTTAGAGGTTTGTAACCTCGGGGGCCTTTCTCGTAACTTTTTCAAACTTCCTTCTACCTATATAAGGTAAAGGATTCCTAGGGTTTTGTGTAATGAAATCATATATACTAAATTGGGCAAAGTTCACCATTGTTGAGTTTTTCTAAGATCTTCATTTGATTTCATCTCATTAGTAGGATTTCCATCCATTTCTCTTCTATTTTCATTGTTTTTAGGGACAACAATTGGTATCAGAGCCAAACTTGTTGATTCCTTTGCTTTTGGTTTGATTTTTAAAAGATTTTAAAGGTTTTTCAAGTTTTGAGTTTTTCAAAACTTTTGGATTTTCAATCCAAAAGGTGTTTTAAAAGGGCTTAAATTAAGTGTTAAGTGATTCCCCATAGTTTTCTAAGCATTTTCCTACATTTTGGGGGTCTAAACACTGATTTTTAAGAGGTTTTTAAGTGTTTTTAAGAAATTTTTCGAGCTCTCTGTGCAGGTTTTCCGAATCGGAAAACAAGAGCTGAATTATCAGCTCAAATTTTCCGAGTCGGAAATTGCTCATTCTCCGAATCGGAGAACTCTCCTTTTCCGAATCGGAAAACTCTGTTTTCCGAATCGGAAAACGAGTCTCTGACTCGGGGTCTTGCTCTTGAGAAGTTTCTCTTTTCGTGTCCCTTTTCCGCACCCACCTTTTCCGAATCGGAAAAGCTCATTTTCCGAATCGGAAAAGAGTGTTTTCCGCACCACACTGTTTTGAGCCAAATCCGAATCGGAAAACATCTGTTTCCAAGTCGGATTTCGCCTCTTTGAGCCGAAACTCTTGCCGTTTTGTTTCTCAAATTCGACACTAAGCTTGCTTTCAAAACCTTTTACTTTTCCAAGCTTTCTGTGTCCCGAGGCGCTCGAAACACCAGCTTTTTCAAAACCTTTTCTGTGTTCAAGCCAAGTGAATCTTTCAAGGAGGTCTCTTTCCCTTCTTAGAAATGTCGAAGGAAATCCTGGGGATTGGTTCCGAAACTCGCCCTCCCGTCCTGGTGATGGGCGAGTACCAGCAATGGAAGCGCCGGATGATACACTTCCTAGACATGCTCGACGGAAATCTCATGAAGTCAATCCGCGAAGGCCCAATCCGACCAACTGTCACGGTTGCTGCTGTTCCCAAAACCGATACGTGTCCCGAACTTCCGTCGTATGTAGTCGAAAAGCCAGTTGAGATGTTCAATCCAGAACAAAGAGCCCGGCACCTCGTTGACAAGCGTGCACTGACCCTTCTGATTATGGCTCTTCCTAATGATATGTACGCAAGAGTGGATAGTCTGACAAACGCACGAGACGTTTGGTTAGAAATAGAGCAGCAGATGCAGGGAGGTGACACCGCTCTCGAGAGTCAAAAGGAAAGTGCCCTAAATGCGTATGAAGGCTTCAAAGCCAGGGAAACCGAATCCCTCACCGAGTCTTATCAAAGACTGAACGCCTTCGTGAATGATCTACGAAGACTCGGGATAGAGAAGTCAAAGTACGAGGTGAATGTTAAGTTCCTGAAGAACCTAACACCGGCATGGCAAAATCTGGCGATCAACTTGCAGCTGAGCCGAAATCTGGGGATTATGGGTCTACATGACCTTTTTAGCATGATGGTTCAGCATGAGGAATTCATCACTGGCGGCAAGTTCAAAAATGTTGTTGACCCTCTGGCACTCGCGGCAGTACCATGTGGAGGATCAAACTCAGCTCCCTTCCAGCATCAGCAATACAACAACTCATCTCCTCAGCAGTATAACCAGTCACCACCTCAGCACTATCAGGAGAACTACAACCAGGAGTTCAACGGAAACTTTGGTTCAAACTACCAAGAGTTCAACTCGAACTATGGTCCAAGCTATCAACATCCAGATGATCCGCTAATCATCTCAATCTCTGATGATGAACTCTTCCATGTGAATGAGTCTCTTGCCCTCATCTCTAATAGCGTACAGAAGCTGAATTCCAAACGTGGATACAGCAGACCTAGGGGATCTGGATATCCCAGTGGAGGAAGGATGGGGCAAGGCCGAGGTGGACACTACCAGCAGGAACGAATTCAGTTTGGGAATCAAGGAAGAGGAGGATACCAGCAAGGGGACAGATATCAGAATCAGCATCCAGGAAGATACCGTGGTGATCAAGGCCAGTATAGGGAAGCTCGAGGAAGCTACAGAGATAACACCTACCTGGACTATCAGGGAGGCCCTGGAGATCAGGGAGATTGGAGAGGACAGGTCTCTCATATCAACTATCGCCAAAACCAGAGAAACTACACTCCTGAATCAGGATACATTGATCGTCAAGGATACAGCAGCGGGTACGAAGGTGGCCAAGATGGAAGACATGGAAGATTTGAAGGCGGTCAAGGTGGTCAGGGATATGGACAAGAACAAGAAAGGAACTACCGTGGATTTGAAGGACAAACTGATCACGGCAACCATCAGAGTGGTTCTTCCAGGCAAGCCCCGAGAGAAGGACATCATCAAGGTCCTGTTGAGATTGGTGATCAAAGGTTGAATGCTCCTCCAGCTCCGGTGAATAGTGGTGCCCCTATCCCAGCTCCTCAAAAGACCGCTAGTGCCACTACATCCTGCTTCAAATGTGGAAAGCTGGGTCACTATGCGAACAACTGCCCTGTCAGATACAAGGATGCTGCATACTTTGAGAAGAAAGCAGCATTGATGAGGAAGAAAGAGAAGGGAGTCGCTCTGCTAGTCGATGAGGAAAACTGGGTGTGTGAGGAAGAAAGCTCAGACGAGGAAGATCATCTTGTTGGGGGTCCGTGTTTGATGGCAGACTTCGAAGGATCTGAAGCTGTTGGCCCCAGCACATATCGAGACCTCGACGCTTCTGAGGTATCCACTATTCCTGACTTAACTGATGATGTGGCAATGTTAGAATCTAGAATTTGTGAACTTGAGAGATGTCTCCAATCGGAACGATCTCTCGTCACGAAATTTAGAATCGACAGTGCCATATACAAAAGCTCTCTTGAGGACTTGACCATAGTGTACAATCGTGAGACTCTTGAGTCTAGTGTCAGAGAGTCCAATTTATCCAACAAACTCAGTTGTCTTCAGAAAACCCATGAGGAACTTAACAGTGACCATGGTGAGCTCCAATTAAAATTTCAGTTGCTTTCAGAAGAAAGAACTAGACTGTTTTCCAAAATTCAAGAGCTTGAAGATAACAACTTTAAAAGAGGACAATCTGAACAGACCTTGAGTATTCTTACGCAGCATGCCAACAAAAATCCTTTCTATAAAGCAAGACCCGGACTAGGATTGTCAGAAAATCATGTTTTAGAAAAGGCACCTTCTAATCTGTACAACTTTGAAGACATGGCCGCCTCCAAACCCAAACCTGCCCTAGTGGGAGGACATGTGACCGAGGAATTTGTTAGGCAGGCTGTCACATATACCGAAGTTATAAACGGTGAGACCATAACCACGACCATCAGTCCAACGAACAGCACCTCTAGCAGTCCACCCACTAGCCCTACTCCCAATAAACCAATCTTTGTTCCGGCCAGTGATCCAACAAACACTAAGTCCACATGGGAAGGCATCAAAGCTAGGACCCCTAGGGTAGCTATGCCTCCCATCAACTACTCAGACCTTAACACTAGTTATGACACTAGGAAGATGGATTTTTCAGAAGAGACCTTAGTTATCCCACCAGAGGATGTTTCCGCAACTAAGAGTCCCAACCTAGTCGAACTAGAGAAGGAAATGTTTGGACTTAGACTAAAAGCCATGGATCTGGACGCATGTCAACATCAGATACTGAATCTGAAAGTGCTTATTTCTGAAAAAGACAACTTGGTTCACACTTTGAAGAAAGACTTGATCGAGGCAAATGCCGAGAGAATTAGAATGTCTTCAGAGTGTGAGACCGCAGCCTCAACCTTCACTAATTTTCAACTCAAGGTTGCGGATCTTAAGGCACGATATGTTCTCCTAAATGTTCATTCAGAAATTACAAGAGAACTTGATCATGATGAAAAGATCAATTATCGTGTGGCCTTAACCAACCAACGTGTGTCAAATTCCATCTTGAAAAGAAAAGTCATGTACTTTGAAAACCTTTCAGACTCAGTTAATGATAGGACTACTCCACTCCTAAACCATCCGATAGTTGATTCCCAAACCAAATCCGTTGCGGATCCAGAGGACTATTACACCTTACTGTCAGATGATGATGAACCCCTCAACTCACACCATAGGATAACCGAACCAAAGACTATCCATGATCCTAACGTTGAATACGATCTGAAGGTGTTCTTAGATGAAGGTGATGATCCTTCAGGCTTTATCCCAAAAGGGCCAAAATCTGTTTTAGTAAAACCTGAGAAGTCTGTTGAGTCACGAGCTCCTGTTTCTGAGAACAGTAACCCTAAGGGTGAAAAATGTGTTGGTACTGACAAGGGAAGTCAGTTAAGCCTCACGCACCCAAAGGACTCCAGAAAAAGCATTCAAAGTCTAACGATGCTCGTAACTCAGCTAAACCCATTAAAAGCCTTGACCTTAATTCAAGCAACTTTGAAGTGGGTGAGACCTCTCAGTTAAAACCAAAGCAACCTTTCTCTTCCACAAAACCTAAATTTTCAAAAACATCTTCTGGAAAGGGTGGCAACTCTTCTCCTATTAAACCGTCATCTAACTCACACCATGCTCGTAATGCAGATGGGAGGAAGAAGGATGGTGGACAGGAAGTGAAGCCACCGAGGAAGGATCACCAAGGAAGACCCAACCCTTTTCAAGCTTTCCCTAAGCAGCATAGTCCTAACCGTGCGGGTCTTGGCTATGCTCCACCTAGTGTAGGAATTAATTCAAACATGTCTGTAAAACGTAATCGACATTTAACTCATGCTTTTGACTCTTTGCGTAATGACATGTGCTTTATGTTTGACAATTTTCTGCGCTATGGTGTTTATGATTCTTTTAATGCTAATGTGCCTAAAATCAAATCTCGAAAGAGAAGAGGGAGAAAAAGAGGAAAGGGGAAACCTTCCTCGTCAGTGCAGTCCCCTAAGCCTAAGGAGAAATCCGAAAAGGAGACTGCATCGACCAATTCAATTGTTTCTGACCCTAAGGAACCCATTTGGCAATGGGTCCCTAAACAAGCCTAATTGTTTTGCAGATTAGTCATGTGTGGTACTTTGACTCGGGGGCTCACACACACATGACTGGGCAGCGGTCCTTCATCTTCGACTACGTTGAGAAGTTTGAGGGATACATAAAGACTGCCGACAGAACGCCGTTGCCGATATTAGGGTCGGGAAAAATCACCAATGGAAAGTACATCATCAAGGGTGTACGCTATGTGGAGGGATTGGGGTACAACATGTTTAGCTCCAGCCAGTTCTGTGATAACGGATACTGGGTGAAGACCTTTCAGTATGGAAGTGACGTGAACGATGAAGACAACAACGCTATTCTCTCCGCCAGGCGAAATGGCAATCTCTACACAACCGTCTTCCGTTCAATCCCTCAAACACACCCCCTGTTTGAAGCTAACCCGAAGAATGCGATCTGTCTGCTCTCAAAAGCATCAAAAGGGGACAGTTGGCTTTGGCACTGCAGACTATGCCATCAGAACTTCAAAGATATGAACAAGCTGGTTTCTAAGGGTTTAGTCAGGGGACTACCTGGCTTCGCCTTTCCAAGGACACTTTTCTGCCCTGCGTGCGAAAAAAAGGGAAAGATGACCAGAAGCTCTCATCCACCGAGAATGGATACGAATTCCCAAACCCCCTCGACCTGATACACATGGATTTTTGTGGACCAAATGAGAGTAGAAATCTCCCCAAAAAAGAAGTATATGCTGGTTCTCGTAGATGAATTCTCTAGGTTCACTTGGATTGAATTTTTTCGAGACAAACAGAAGCTGCTGAACGAAACATAGCCTTCATCAAAAGCACACAAGTTCTTTTGGGTCGTGGGGGAGGAAAAATAAGTAGCGCAACGGGACTGAGTTCCGCAACGCCCAAAAATCAATCCTTTTCGAAGGTGGGAACACTCAACCCCCTTCCCGGCGGGTTTGCACACCCCCAAAAAGAACGGGGTCGTAGAAAAAGGGAAAAAAACCCGGGGTTGGTCGAAGCAGCCCGATCCCTGATGGTCACTCCGGGGTTCCTCAACAGTTTTGGGTGAAGCCGTTTCCACAGCATGTTACACGCAAAACCGGACCCCGATCGTTTAAAAGGGGCTGGTTAAAAAACCCCTTACGAGATGGTCGAAAAGGTTTAAACCAAACCCTTTACTTTTTTTAGAGTTTTTGGTTTGTAAATGCTATGTTCTTAATGACCGGGGGAATTTGGGTAAATTTGACCCTAAGTCTGATGAGTCTATCTTCATCGGATACCCCACATAAATTAAGGCTTTTCAGGGTTTTCAACAAACGGACCCGAACTATTTCCCGGAAAGCTCAAATTTTTGATTTCTCTGAATCTGAAACCTATCTGAATGAAAAAACCTCCCCCCCCCCCCCCAAAAAAAAAAAAAAAAAAAAACCCCCCCCCCCCCAAAAAAAAAAACAAAAAAAAAAAATTTTTTTTTTTTTTTTTTTTTTTTTAAAAACCGGGACCCCCCCCCCCCCCCCGGGGGGGGGGTTTTTTTTTCCCCCCCCCAAAAACCCCCCCCCCCCCCAAAAAAATTTTTTTGGGGGGTTTTTTTTTTTTGGGGGGGGGGAAAAACCCCCCTTTTTCCCCCCCCCCCTTGGGGGGGTTTTTTTTTGGGGGGGGAAAAAAATTTTTTTTTTTTATTTTTGGGGTTTTTTTTGGGGAAATTTTTTGGGGTAAAAGGGGTTTTTTTTTTTGGAGTTTTAGGTTTTTTTTTTGGGGGGGGGGGGGGGGGGGTTTTTTTTTTGGGGTTTTTTTGGGGTTTTTTTTTTTTGGTTTTTCTTTTCCCCCCCCTCCCCTTTTTTATCTTTTTTATAAACCCCCCAAAAAGTTTTTTTTTTTTTTTTTTTTCCCCCTTTCCCTTTTTTCCTTTCGTTTTCATTCCCCACATTTCTTTCTCAAAAACCTTATTCTGGGGCCCCGATTTTTTTGGGGGGGGTTTTTTGTTTTAATTCTTTTAAAACTGAATCTTTTTTTCCCCGAAAAAACTTTTTTGCCTTAATTTTTTTCCCCAATTTTCAGTTTTTTTTTTAAAATTTTTTTTTTCCAGGGGAAAATTTTTTTTGGGCTTGAAGTTCTTTTAGAAAAAACCCCTGCTTTTCCCCCTCCCCTTTCCCTCTTTTTTTTAAAATGCTCAGTAAAATCCTTAAAAATTTTTTTGGGGGCCCAAATTTTCTTTTTTTTAAAAGGTTCAAAAATTTTTTTCCCCCAAACTTTGTTAATTTCCTTTTAATTTCCCCCAAGCCTTTTTGGACGAAATAAATTTTTTTAAGGGGGGGGTTACCTTTTTGATCTGGGGGGGGGGGTTTTCTTTTTTTTTTCTTGGAATTTCTTTTTTTTTTTAAAATTCGGGGGGTACAAACCCCGTTTTTCCCTTTTTTTTTTTTTACCTTTTCGTTATTTTGGCCCCTTTATTTTTTTTTTTAAAGGGACCTTACCTTCTTTTATTAACCGGACCCCTTAAAACCCTAAAATTTTTTTTTTTTGGGGTGGGGGGGTTTTTTTAAATTTTTTTTTAAAATTTTTTTTTTTAAAAACTTTTTTTTTCTTTAAAACTCTTTGATTTTTTTTCTTTTTTTTTTTTCTTTTAATTTTTTTATTTTTTTTTAAATTTTCTAAAATTTTTTTTCCTTTTTTAAGTTTCAAAACTGCCGGGGGGGGTTTTTTGGGGGGCCCGGGTTTTTGGGCCGGGGGGGGTTTTTCCCCAAAAGGAAAATTGGTTTGGTTTTTCAAAATTACTTTTAAAAAATTAAATTTTTTTTTTTTTTGAATTAGCCCCCCTGCCCGGTTTTTGGGGTTTTGTGTTGTTTTTTTTTGTATTCGGTTTCGGTTTAAAAAAATTTTTCCCCTTTTTTTTAAACTTTTCTTTGTTTTTTCCCGGGTTTGGTTTTTTTTTAAAACTTCCCCCAAAAAATTCGGGGGTTTGGGCGTTGATTTGTTGTTTTGTTTTTTGTTTAAATGAATTTATATTTTGGTTTTTTTTGGGGGGGGGCGGGGGGGGGGGGGTTTTTTTTTTGGGGGTTAAAATTAAGTTTTTTTTTTTTAAAAAAAAAACGTGTTTCGATTTTTTTTTGGTTTTTTTAATGGGTTTGGCCCTTTTTTTTTTTTTTCCCGCCCCCAAAAGGGCCCCCCTTTTGGGGTTTGGTTTTCCCCGGGGGGCCAAGGGGTTTTGTTTTCTATGTTGTTTTTAAGGGGAAACCATTTTTGATGCCCCAAAATTTTTCCCCTTTTTTGTGGGGGTTCAAAACCCCCTTTTTCGTTTTTTTGGGGTCCCCCTTTTATTTTTGTTTTTTATTTGGCCCCTTTTCCAATGGAAATTTTTCCCCCTTTTTTTTTTGGAAAAAACAAAATTTTTGGGTTTTTTTAGGTTTCCGTGTTGTAGGGTTGTTTTTCCCGAAATTTATTTTTTTGGGTTTTCTCTGTCCCCCTTTCCCCTTTCACCCCCCCCTTTTTTTTGGTTTTTTGTTTTTTTTGCGCTGTTGGTACCCCCTTTTTTTCTTAACTTCCCTTAAATGCTTGTTTTTTAAATTTTTTTCCCAAATTTGGTGGTTTTTGGTTATTACATTTTAACCTTTGTTGAAAAGGACGGAGTTCAAACCACATCCCGAGGGGCCAGACTGATCTGGTCTTTACTAGGAGGGCTTCGCAGAACCTTTTGCCGCCACCAACTCCGAGGCCCCGTTGACCCTCTCGGGGTTTTGGGCCTGACTATTTACGAAGTGCCGCGGGGCGGGTCCACTACAAAGAGAACAAAGGCCGAGAGGAATCTCCCCCGATCCCAGGGGAAGCTGCCCCCAACTGGTTCCATTTTTAAAATACCAACCGCACGACTCTTTTGAAAACCCAGGCGTGGACAAAGGGGATCCACCCAGTTCTGGGACATTTCCATGGGGGTCGCCTACGGGGAAAGGGGGATCGACTTTGCCACAAATCTGGGGGGACATCATCGGGGATGCGAGCTGGGGGCCCGGACGACAAAACACACCTCCCTCCCCCGATTCGCTTCTTCAGTCTGATCATCCGAGATCACATGACTCAGAACCGGGGTGTCAACTCAAACACCCATCTCCCCCCTTCGAAACCAGCAGATCGGGCGAGCCAACAAGAAAAACCTGCGGGCCTGGTCAGGGAAGTGCACATTTCCGGGTAAAGTGCTGAACATGCAAACCCCTAGGTCAAAGACGTTAGGATGTACCGAATTTTCCGTAGGGTTTTAAAAAACACCTAAAGGGCTCCTCAGAGCCGGGGGGCCCCCAAACTGCAACCCCCCTCCAACAAACCGGGCCCCTGGACGGCGGGGGAGACTCCAGTGGGGGAGCTTCGGCTCGGGATGATGAGAGTTTACCGTCAGGGGGGGAGCGGGGAGAATAGTCCGGGACGTTGCCACTCCCCCACACTTCTAGAGCCGGTGCATACCAACCATGATTTAAACCGTGCCACTCGTGCTCGCACTCCACGTTGGGAGGAATCCCTTTTGGGCCATCCCACGCGCGATACACAGTCACTTTAGGGGAAAAGCAGTACATGGCACCCTTCACATCAAAAAAAAAAAAAAAAAAAAAAAAACCACTCGCATCGAAAGCCCGATCGCCGCGCCGCCGCAACAACCTACGGGGAGGACGTGGGAAACCCCCCACAAGAAAAAGCACTGGCCTCCCCCCTCACTCGGGGCCGTCCTTCCAGGGGGGCGAAAACCCCCAGGCAACCATCCGACGATGACTCCGGGGGTCACGAACCCTTTCCCAGCACACTCCCAAGGACCCGTGACCCGAGACGAGGGGACAAAATCAGAACAAGTTGACACGGATCTGACTCCGAGTTTCAGCTATCAGATCCACCAAAGGGCGGGAAAACCCAAGTGATAGATTTGGATGAAGCCACCTCCTCCTTCAACGACGACCGAATTTCTGGTGATCCCACTCTTATTGCGGATCTGGCGTCGGATGACCGAACTGTTGGTCAGGAGGAAGAAGGTGAGGCCGAGGTAGCTACCGGCTGGGGTCGAGAAGACAGCGAAGAAGAAGAAGAGAGAGAGGGGGGAGAAAAGGAGAGAGAGAGCAGAGAAAAAGAGACCGCAGACGTAGAGGTCCAGTTGAGCGAGCCTTGGGCTCAATTAGAGGAGGCGGATGTAGAAGAAGAGCCGCATAGGTTAGAATTGGATATCCCTTTAGCCCAGAGTCAAACCCCCACAGAGGCAACCCTCACACAGACCGGTCACTCGTTGACGTCAGGTCAAGTCGTTGGCAGCCAACCAACGCATTTGCACGCCCAAACCAGCCACTCGGCCATCTCTCCACAGATGGTCGTTTCACATTCTCACGGGGATTTAGCTCAACTTCCACCGGCCACTCAATCGGAGTCTGCCGGTGTTGAAATGAGAGAGGCTCTGCCCCACCTCTCGACGTCTTTCAGAGCACCAGTAGTCCTAGAGCCACTCACTGAGACCTTTAGGGTCGTTCATTTGACTAGGACACTGTTGGATGCATCATCTGCCCGCCCAAGTGGCGAGGCCGGAACGGGGAGAGTTGGTGCGTCATTGGACGCCCTTCGAGGATCCACCGGAAGCCCCGACACCGTCAGCATTATACCAGCGGTGACATCGGGCCGAGAGAGTACCTCTTTAGGACTCTACTCGTCAACTGGAGCCCAAGTGGCACCGGGTTTAGTTTTTCCGGGACCGGGTCCGACAGACTCGAGCAAAGTCTATAAAGATGCTCACGCAACACCGGGGCTTTTGAGCCTGACGGATTCGGGCGGAATCCCTAAAACCGCCCCTGCACCAACGGGACTTATAGGTCCGACGGATTCGGACGACATCCTTAAAGTCGTCCAAAACAGGTTATTAGCTGTGGAGCAAGCCAATCAGGCTCGGGACGCGCGGGTCGAGGCACTCGAGAAAGCCTTGGCCGAGACAGAGAGGAAGAGACTAGCCGATCTTGAGGCGTCGCGCAAGCTTCAAGAAGACCGGGATGCGGAGCTCTACGAGCTCAAACGGAGGATCAAGGGCAAACATTCTGAGGCTGCCCCATCTACTGAAGCTCCAATTCCCAGGCCAACTGAAGACGTCCTCAGGCTCGCTCCTCCGACTTCAGGCGACCTTCCTCCGATCCCAGGCTACGTCACTGAGGTGGAGCACTTGATGATGGTCACCTCCTACACCACTCAGAATGACCGCCTGTCCGCCCAAGTCAGAGATCAAGCTGCCCAGATCGAGCTGCTACAACAAAGGATTAGAGAACTGGAGGCCGTGTGTCGGTCCCAGGCTCAGCCTTCGAAGAGGAGGCATGATGACCCTGATGACTCCGCACCAGGTCCTCATGAGGGGGAGGTACAAGCTGCAAAACGGCTTCGCACCGACCTCCAACCTGGTTCCGGCTCCGGTTCATCAGCTCCAGCTCCAGGTTCCTCAGCCGCCCCGTCGAGTGCTCCCACAGACTTCGAGACCGCCGAAGCTCCCTATGTCGACTCTGAGACAGAAGACATTCCGGACATGGGGAGTTGGAGATATGAGAGGATTCCGGAAGGGGAGTCAGTTCAGTTTCCCCAGATGACGGACACGGCTCAGATTGATGCCGTTCTCCCAGAAGCAGCACCGACTGAACCCTCAGAGTTCCAGATTCCGGAAGCAGCCCGGAAGATCTTGCGGTCGCTCGCTCAGAGCCTTAGAGTCTATCAGAAGGGAGACGACCTCGTCAAGGATCCTGACTACGCCAACCTCCTCTCAGCGCTCAAGTTTCCAACTCCAGAAGCCCCACGGACCGTCCACTCTACCGATCCAGAAACTGATGCTCCTACTGTCATCCAGCTCAACTGGAACCACTCCATCATCTTCCGCCCGTTCCTAGAAGAAACGTTCACCCGCATCTACCAGCAAGAGAAGCTGCATGCCTGGTCCCGAAAAGTCTACTTCGGGATCTCTCACATCAAGAACAAGAGACGAAGGACAGCGTACGTGCATCAGCGAATGTGCAACTGGGCCACTCATGGACGCCAGAGGATCAGACGTCGCTTTATCAAGGTAACCGCTATGCGTCCCTACAAACATGGCCATCAGTTGTTCCTAGAGTTTGATGTCCGCATGTACGGCACCGGTGTCCCTCGAGGTGAACTGCAGAACTGGACCTTCACAGAAGCTGACTTAGATCGGGTGCATCTAGAAGACCTTCTCACGATCATCAAGTACCTCCAAGGCCCGATCCTCCGACCAGAGCACTACAGAGATGGCACAGAAATACTGAAGAAATACGTCCGTCACGCAATTTCTCTCGCGAGAGTGACGGACTACCAGCTTGCCATAGAAAGCCGCCAGCCGAAGGTCAACCTACTGAGGCCGAACCTGCTCGTTCCTGGTATCGATGCTTACACGCCTTACATGCCAACCAGGATACCTGAGCATGGAGTCCTTTACTTGACTCGGAAGAAGAAGGAGCGCAGGTTCATGAGGTTTGGCGAGCTCTCCAGGTTCTGCGACGGGACCCTCCTTTATGTCTACAATGGCATGCAGAGCAGACTGCTGGCGGATCAGGTACCTAGTCGGAGAATCATAGATGGAAAAGGAAAGCTGCTGGAGGCAATGAGGTTGATCGAGAGGAAGCTTAAGGAGCGGATGATGTACAGACGGGCAGAGGCTGCGATGCAGATGAGAGCACGGATCATAGGCGAGTGGGAAGAGTACCTGCAGATGTCCAAGTGGGAGCCTGCACTGGAGCTTCCACCACCATTCTGACTTCTTCTCAAAGGGGGAGATTGTAGAACCCAAGTGTTGAGAAGAGTCAGAATCATCTATCTTTAAACTGCTTTCTAGTTTTATTTCCTTGTTATGTAAACAATGATGTTTTGTTGTGCCCTTGTTTAGAGGTTTGTAACCTCGGGGGCCTTTCTCGTAACTTTTTCAAACTTCCTTCTACCTATATAAGGTAAAGGATTCCTAGGGTTTTGTGTAATGAAATCATATATACTAAATTGGGCAAAGTTCACCATTGTTGAGTTTTTCTAAGATCTTCATTTGATTTCATCTCATTAGTAGGATTTCCATCCATTTCTCTTCTATTTTCATTGTTTTTAGGGACAACATGTACCAACAAGAATAGTGTTGTGGATAGTGAGTTGGTTAAGTTTGAAAAGCTGTTACAAGATGAAAGAAAGGTTTTTGAAGAAGAAAGAAAGGTTTTTGAGAAAGAGAGAAAATCTTTTGAGTTGAAAAGTGATAAATTTTCGAAGAAGATTTCTGATTTAGAGAGACAGATTGTGAATGAAAGAAAAGATTTTGAGAAAAAGAAGAATGTTTTTGAAAGTAAGAAGAAAGGTTTGAAGAAAAAGAATGTTCGAGTTGAAAGAGACAGATGTGTTGAGTTTGTTTTTGAGGAAGAGACTAAAGATTTTGAAAAAGAAAGAAAATCTTTTGAAGAAAAGAGTGTTCTGTTTAGGAAGAAGATTGCTAATTTAGATGTGCAACTTTCGGATGAAAGAAGTGTTTTTAAAAGAAAAGAACACCTTTTAAAGAATGAGATAAAAGGTTTTGAGTAACTGATTGTTGAACTAAAGAAACCAGCTTTGAGAACAATGATTTTGAAGAGGAAAAGAGGGTTTTTGAGACAAAAGTAATGAAGCTTACATTAAGATTATCTGAATTGTCTTCTGATATCATGAAAGAACAGATTATGAGTTCTAATCTGAAAAAGAAACTTGATGAAACAGTTGAAGAAAAGAATATTTTATCTGCAATGGTAAAAGATCTTGAAGATATTGTTTTTAAAGTTAATTTGAATGAACCAAAGAGTCCCGATGTTATAGTACAATCACCATATGTTGATTATGCTGATTCTGTGTGTTCATTCAAAACTGCTCCAAGTTCTCTTCATGCAGATGTTTCTTCAACAAAAAGTTTTACACCAACTAATCAGATTCGTCCTTCTAATCTTTTCTATGATCATCAGATTGATGGTTCAGGTAAAAATCATTCGAAGAAAGATAAGTTTGTTTGGAGAGTTAAAGGGTCTACACCAAATGTAGATAAACCAAAGTTATTTGTTCCCAAACAAAATGTTCAAAAGAACAATGTTTTTAAAGCTAAATCTTTTGTTAAATCTGATCCAATTTACTCTGTAAATCATATGATCAGATTATCTCAAAAGAAAATATGTTGTTCTTACTGTGGAACAAATAAGTTTGTTCGAAAAGAAAAGTCGGAAAGTTGGTATGGTACTTATAGTATTCCAAATTATAAACCAACTTCTTTTAACAAAAGAGGATCCACTTTCAAGTGGATACCAAAATCTGTATGATTTTGTTTTTGCAGGTCCCTATATTTTCACTGCATTTTTCAAGGGGGGGTTTCTGCAAAGCAAGTGGTTCCTAAATAAATCAGTTTAGGACCCGTTCCTCAATGTGCAAGTGGCTCTTGAATACATTAGTTCAAGACCCGATCTTCAACGGTCTTCAACGGTCTTCCATGGTTTTTTAAGGTATGATTCTTACTTTGAGGGAGAATTATAAATGTTTGATTATCCATTTGAGGGGGAGTACATAAAAGAGATATTATTTTTAGGGGGAGTGTTATAATATGCTTTTATGCTTACATATTTGAAAGATGAACAACTTTCATGTATGAAAAAAATATTTTAAATGTTCAAACTCACTTCTCGATTCTCAAACGTTTTTTTTCGAATTAGAAGTGTGATTTTCCATGTTTTCATATCATGATGAGTTGACAGATATTTTTCTAACCGTGTGTTTCCAAAGTTAATACTTGCGTATTATCTTTTCATATACTTTTCAAGTATTCATACACACTGGTTTAGCTTCTTTTGTCTTGTTATTACCACGTCTCTATATGCTCATATTATTCGGTGGTAATACACTCGCTTGATATTTCCTCATTGTACTTGATTGTTTCTTTGATTGGATACGTTCTTCACTGTTATATCTATATCTCGTTCGTATAGATAATATCCATTCTTTGTGAACCAAAGTTTTTCATGAACATATCTCACATCATACGATGAATCAGTTTTTCTCAAACAAGTCTATCTCATTCGTGTTTATTCATTCTATATACTTGTTTGATGAAGTTTCTTGTGCTATTATATTGTTCATATATATATTTGTTTGAAGTAGGGATGGTGATTTTCCCCGACCCGGTGGGGAACCCGGTTCACCCTCCCCGAACGGGGCCGGGGATTCCCCGGAAAAACGGGTTTCGGGGACGGGGGCGGGGATACCCGGTTGGCTAGAAGCGGGGCCGGGGACGGGTGAGGGGTCCCCCGCCCCGCCCGTACCCGGTATATATATATATACACACTTTTAATTTTTATATTTATATATATATATATATTATATATTTACTTACTAGTTATACTTATACTATTATTTACATATAGTCTTATACGCTCTCAATCACAAATCATATTCTCACCTAAGTAAGGGCCAAGGCAGTAAGGCTACTGACTTTCAATTTCATTCACACAAATCGCCAAGGTAATGTAAGTTAATATATATATATAATATTAATTTTGATTGTTTAGATTTTAATCATTAGGTGATGTATTTTGATTGGTAAAATTTAAAAACTTATTGTTTCATTTTTTATAAGTAAGCAAGTTAGAACCGGGTCGGGGACCGGGTCTAAATCGGGAGTTTGACCGGGTTTGACCGGGTAATTGATCGGGGACGGGTGTGAGATCCTCGTACCCGTGCAGGGGCGGGGCGGGTACGGGTACGTGTATTAAAAAGCGGGGGCGGGGGCGGGTAAGGGGATCCCCGCCCCAAACCCTGCCCGTTACCATCCCTAGTTTGAAGCATGTTCCTATATTCTTCGTATTGGCTCATTGATTCACCCGTTGAATCATTGTACTTTCATGTTTAGGAAACTTATTTCATGGGATGTGTGAGCTTAACAAAACTTCTATGGATTTCCAGAACCGGCGATCCTACCCAAGAAGTTATCCTTGAGAAATGAGTGAAGGGTCTACATCAAAGAGTGGGGGAGATAACTCAGGTGGTCGAGTTATTCTCATAGTGATTGAGCGGAAAAAATGAGAGATTGGTTAGAAGTGAGAATGTTTAAAAAGAAGTGGAGGGTGTGAGAACAGAGTTAAAAGAAATATAAAACTCTGCACCAACCTTTTCTAAGCCGGGTAACCACATAATCTATTGGTTCACATTCTTTGGTGACCGATATTGAAATAAGGCAAAGACTAATGCCGACTCTCGTTTTACCCCACTAGCTACTCATTTCCTTCTTAACAAGGAGATGTTTCATTCATTACGGGGACGCAGCACATAATCTATCAGGTTTTCATTTGGAAAATCGATATTGAAACAGAAGGAAGCTGCCCTGCCTTCGAACTTCATTTCTACACATCGAGTCGTGAAATGTTTTCACATTTTGAGCCTTATGAAAGCACTTGATGCTATTTTCTTTCATCACAAATACACACAAGGAATGTGTTTCTTTGTCGGAACGTTCATAGTGATACTTTTTGTATTTGCGATGATTGAACGGAAGCCCTGGGGAGTGATCATCACTAAAGCTCTTTATATAGTGCATTTGTTGCACTGGGTTGCTTTGTGCTTCTCACAGGCATTCCAACTGATTCATGTGTTGTTTTAGGATTTTCCCACTTCAAATCAGAATTTGAAAAGATTCGGATTACTTTTTGGAATTGACGGTATTTCTTTGGAGTAAAAAGGGAAATTCTGGAGTAACAAGGGGGAAATGGTTACGTGAGATGGTTTTTGATTTCCTTGGTGGTTTGTTCATATATTTGTATTTTTACGAGATGAGTTATCTGATCATACATTTCTATAGATTTTGATGATTATTTCATATTTCATCAAAAAGGGGGAGATGGTTTAGAAATGTAAAGTAGAGAAATGCTTTGGAGATATTTTGGGGAGATGGTTCCGAAATGTCAAGTCAAAGAGAAGATTACGAGATATGACAAGAGATGTTTGCGAGAGATGTTTGAAGTTTGGTGATTATTTGAAGATATCTCGAATGGCTAAAGCTTCGTGTTCAAAGTTTGTTAAAGCTTCATGAAGATTTGGATGATTCTTGAAGATTATTACGGAAGCTTATCGTTCAAGGAAGCTTATCGTTGATGTTCAAAGTGTTGATGCTTTCTAGAAGACGTTTGCCTAATTTTTTTTGTGATCTCGAATCCAAAGGGGGAGATTGTTGGGTGCAAAATCGGATTGTATCCGAGATCACAAGATTGTGCTAAAGTTGAAGTCAAAGGCAAAGTCAAAGTGGGCAACAAAGTCAAAGTTTACTTTTATTGTTTTAGTCCTTTGTAATAGTTTTCCTTTATTAGGGTAGATTTTGTAATTGTTGTAAACTGAAAGGGTTTGAGTGTTTGGGTATAAATACCCTTTGTGAAGTCATTTTCAAGAGGAATCGTGCATGTACGTATCATTGTGTAAAGAGAGTGAATTGAGAGAGTTTTGTTCTTAAGTGTGTGTGTTCTTAGTGTATTGAGTGTGTGTAAATTTCATCCAAGAATTCAATAGATTACTCTTTCAATTCATTCTCCAATTGTGTGCATGTTGATTAGAACTTGAATCTGGAACAACACTCACCAATTGAGCTTATTATTGCTTTTGTAGGATTTGGAGGCCGTGGAACGGAAATGTACGAAAAAAGGCGAAAAACCGTGAAAAATGCACAATCTCAATCAAGGGCTTCTTAGCGATCGCGAAATATCAGAGCTGGCGCCGCCAAGTTCGATAAAGATGAAGACCAGGGTTTGACCTAAGTGTCTCGCGCCGCGAAGCAGCCGTCTGGCGAACGCGAAACAGGCCCTGGACGATCCTATTAAATACCAGCCTCCTCCTTCAGTTGTGATATACGCATGCATAGACGATAGAAACGACAGAATATAGAGTGAAGTCCGAGTGGTGCCGATATGCTGCGGGGTTCGATCTTCGATCATCCGTCGTTTACTATCGGTATCATGTCTGTGTCTACTATCATGTTTTCTGTTTTTACCATGTCTAGTGAGTAGTCTTTTATAGCGGTCGATGAACCATTGTGGATGATGATTTTATAATTAATGTTTATTGGTTTGTTTTTGGTTAATTGAATGTGTGTTATGGTTCCGTTCTGATTTATATTGTCTGGTTATTTGAACTCGTTGGTTGGGTGTATCTGTTTTGACCAAAATAGATAGACTCCGATAGGATAATCAACCTACCTTGACCTACCCTTCGTCCCAGAGAGTTGTGTTAAGTGGTTACTTAGACCGAGAGCGACCAGGTAGTAGAAAACCTTGCAATAGGAATAGGATCGGATGACCGGTACTAGATTGTCTGACAAACGACCTAAGTATTGGGACTAGGAGGATCAAGACCTAGTTAACAGCCATAGTCATCATATGTTAGGGTGTCCTAGACTTAAATTCCTACAATAACCAAAACAACCAAACCTTTGGCCTATTTTAATCATCCACTTGGGGATTCACTAAACCATGATAAGTACTACTGTTTTCTCTTATATAGTTCTTAATCAATCTTTTTAATTGCTTTCGTAGTTCTTAGTTAGCTTAGTTGTCTTTTTAGTTATTAAAACCTTTTTCATAAAAACCCCCCCAAAAGCTTTAGGTTAATTAAGCTAATCTAGATTAACAATCTACGATAACTTGACCGTTCCCAATGGTAGATACGATACCTGGACTTTCCTACACTATATTACTCACGATCAGGTACGCTTGCCTGTATATGTGGTAAGAAAGTGGCTAGGCTTTTAGAGGTTAAAAACTTGTTTCCCTTTTTATATATAATAATTACCGCATCAAAGGCTAAGGCTCAAAGGGGTTTCAAGGGGTAAAGTGTTAAAAATGAACACTTTCAATAAAGTTTTTTTTTAATGAAATCACGCAATTTTATAAAACGAATAAAAACAAAAAACAAAGTACAAACAGAATCCAACGTCGGAAACAACGAAAATCCGACACAAGACCATACCAACAAACTAACAACCAGAAAAGACACAAACTAATAGAAGCAAACAAAGCAAAAAAAACAATGCACCACCAAGAACTCCAAAACCGAAGCCAATCAAGAATACGCAACCAATAAGTCTTCCAATCTTCACGCATCAACAGCATTAGGAGTAATGTTTGTCTTCTTATGCTTCCAAGCCACACGATCCAACACATTAGAGAGGATGCGCTGAATACACCAAGGAACATGATTCCTTTCATCCGTGAACAGCCGTATGGTTTCTTTCACACCAGATGACATAAACCGAAGCCGCAAGTGCCAACCGATGAGTAAGCGTTTTTGGGGCTAGACCATCATTCAGGAGCGCCTCCACAATATCATTCCAAGAACAAGGGAAATCTCTCCAATTGACTTCATCCATAACTTGTAACCAAACCTGCCTAGAGTAAGTGCACTTGTTACACCCCAAAACCCATACAATAATAAAGCATAACATTTAAAATTCCCAGTGATCTAATACGCAATATCAAGAATTCTCAAATCAAAGGTACGGGTTTAATAGTGCATGCGGAACATCGCTCCACAGCTGAGATTCTAATTTAGGATAAAGTACTAACTTCTACCGGTAGAGCTACGCTAGACGTCTACCTTCTCCTTCCCTCTCGCAACACGATCTTTCCCTGAAAAGGTTTTAGATTTTGAAAACGAGGGTTAGACCGAAAGGTCTAGTGAATTCCCTCAAAACAGTTTAATCAACAATTCCGGCCCGCTGGCCGTAAAATCACAATTTAATAATAATGGCAATGCAAATGTGTTACGGACAAAGAACTTCCACAAGGCACTGAGGCCACAATCATATCACTCCCAAGGGATGCTATCCCGAGGTACCCCCAAATGGTGGACCAGACCAAATGGTAAACACTCCCAAGGAACGTACAGTTCCAAGGTACCCAATGTCTATACTTGCAACACATTTCATTCCGAGACATTTCAACATTTACATTTAAGCATGCATTAAACGTAATCCAATCATTATCCATATTTCACAAAGACAGTTCATCATCAATAGCAAAACAGTTCGCAAATCGAGTGGATATATGTTTATGAAAGCAGTGAAAACTATCCATTCATTTTCAGGCAAGGGAACTCACCTGAGTAAATCTCACTGTCCTCCCGTGGACCTCGTCTAACGTGCCTGAAAATATTCTAAGGCATTAATAACTGCGATCAATAAAACCCACTACTATGACATCCCTAGGCAGACTTAGCACAGGGGTTTCGCTACCCGGTTAGCGGACGGGTCAAGGGGAGCCGCCCTTGCGGGTCGAGGGGCAGCGCCCCTAGAAAAATTTTGGTTCCTATAGGAATAAATCACCACGGAAAAATCTTCTCCGAAAACCAACCCTACAATCGAAACCCCTCAAAACGGACTCGGACAAAGGTCCAAAACCTGACTCGGGAAAAGCCATTTTCCGATTCGGAAAATGGTATTTTCCGATTCGGACTTTTCCGGTTCAAGAAATCCACTTTTCCGACATGGAGATTTACGAGGTCAACATGATGGCCCAACTAGCCCATTTCCCGATTCGGAACACATAGGTTTCCAATGCGGGAAAGGCATAACGAAGCAAAACACCCCGAAAGACAACACAAATTTCCTGATTCAGAAATTATGATTTCCGATTCGGAAAACATGATTTCCGATTCGGAAAACACCAACAGATCCGAAAATTGTCCTAAATTGACCAAAACTGGTTCTAACTCGATCCAAATACATCCCAAACTCATTCCAAAGGAATCCTACATCAAACATAAGTAAATCCTACACTTTGGGCATCGAAACTTACCTCGGTGACGATCTCCCGACCTTGCAAATTGATGAAACGGCTCTTTGTTGCTCTCCAACACACACTAAGCACACACACTAATCTTTCCCAAAAATGGCAAAGATTAGGGTTTAAGGTTTAAATACCTTGGGTTTTGGGCCAAGTCCATACCTAAAATGGTATAAGCCCATACCATTAAAACTATTCAATAGTAACATATTTAACCCCAAAAATCCTCATATTCTCGCAAAAAGGTCAAATAACAGAAACTTAACTTAATTAACTCCATCCAGAAATCTTGGTTATTACAGCACTCAAAGAAGAGGTGATCATGAGAATCCCTCATTAATCCACATAGTGAACAAACCATATCCGGGGGATCATGCTTCTATTCCGCAATGTGATCTTGCGTTGGAAGTCGTTTCATACAAGCAACCCACATACAAAAGGAGTGTTTCGGAATGTGTCCCTTGAACCAGACCGAACTAGTCCAAGCGACGGTATCCAAAGGACCCACCAACGAAGTATACACTCCTTGTACCGAGAACTCGCCTTTTTCCAAGTCATCCCAACAAAAAGTATCTTCCATTTCATCATTAATATTCGGCAAAACCACATTGGATAAAATAGGGTATCGGCTAATCCACATATCTGGCCATCCATCATGAAATGTATCCAATAGTTGTCTAACTGTGGTTGTTACCGAAAAAGACAAACCATGAAGAAACCTATTAGAAATAATTCCAGACAGATGCCCACAAGACAACCAAGACTCTTCCCAAGCATTAGTTGTTAAGCCGTTGCCAACTTGGACTGTAACAAAGTGTCTAAGTTCAGAACGAATGCTCATCATCTTTGCAAGAACCCAGGACCATCTGTTATTACGCCGAACAGTCCAAAACACCTGGTTGCGAAGTGAATAAAATCTAATACACTGAACCCATAAACAATTACGATTTGTGATTAGACCCCACAGATTTTTAGCAATTAGTGCTCTATTCCATATCAAAAGATGCCGAAAACCCACTCCTTCACAATTCATTGGTCTGCAAACTAGAGACCACGCCACTTTACAACGGCCTCTAGACGGATCACCTTGCGCCCACAGAAAATCCCGACATAGCTTTTCAAGATGATGGATTACTCCCGACGGAAACACAAAAAATTGCCATCCAATATAATTGGAGGGATTATAAAACCGACTTGATAAGTTGCTTCCGACCTCCAAACGACAAGAACTTAGCTTTCAAGTTTTGCAATCTCCCATGTACTCTTGCAATAAGCTACCCATAATCTGCATTCTTTAAAGCAACCGGTGACAAAGGAACTCCCAAATAACGAATAGGAAACAATCCCATCCTGAACGGAAGGCATTGAATAATTGCTGCTCGAACAGAAGGTGCCACATTTCCAAAGAAAACATCGCTTTTCTGGAGATTAGGAGATAATCCAGAACGCAACTCAAAGAGTGATAGAGCCTTCTTTAGCACCTCAACTGAAACCACATCACCTCTGGTAAAAACAAACAGATCATCTGCAAAACAAAGGTGAGTAATCCCAAAATCATCACATCCTTGATGGAATCCAAAATCAGACGCCTCCGTAATACATTGGTTGAGAAGCATGGAAAAGCCTTCCATGACCAAGGTAAACAAGTAAGGTGACAAAGGATCACCCTGTCGAATTCCCCTCCTTCCCTGAAAAAATCCTCTCGGTTCTCCATTAATCACTATCGAAAAAGAAGGTGTAGATACTAATTTCGTAATCCAATTTATCAGAACTAGATGAAAGCCAAATCCCCTAAGCATGCCAAACAAATAATCCCAACTTACCATCTCATAAGCCTTGCGTAGATCTATCTTGAACGCACATCTAGGAGGACCCCTTCCCAAATGATATCCAGCTACCAATTCATGAGCCAATACAATATTGTCAACAATCTTTCTCCCCAGAATAAAAGCAGATTGTGATCGGCCCACAATACCATCCAGATAAGGTTTCAAACGATCAACAATTACCTTGGAGATGCATTTGTACAATACCGAACATGCAAGCAATTGGTCAAAATTCCGAGACCGAATTGGCATTATGAGTTTTCGGCAAAAGACACAAAAGTGTATGATTAAGTTCTCTACTCAACCGACCCCTATAAAAGAAGTTGTGGATTGCCAAAAGCATATCTTATAATGAGGTTATCTAACGAAGGCTAACAAGGGTTGAAACGAAGGCCTCTATCAGTGTAATGGTGATAAATACTTATCTTATGGTCTTGACAAGTATTCAAAGTGACAAGTTCTACTTGGTTCAAAGTCGGCATCCTCACGAAATGAAATATATAAACAATATACGCTCAAACTCTCAAGGGAACAGGGCAAGGATCACTCATGGTAATAAGTATACACATGACTTTTTCAAACTCATAAAAACTTAAAAAGTGTCTTCCTAAATGCATGACTCTTTTAACTTCCCGAATTTTTTTTAAAAGATCATAGATTTCGAAAAAATTATGCCATAGAATTCAAATAATCCAGATAATTCACAAAGGACAAACAAGCAAAAGTTTACTTAACCCCCTTCCCACACTTAAGATTTGCAACAACAATTAAAGCACATGCGGAAAGGTATAAGATAATAAAAAATTAATCCATGGGTTAATAAATCAAACCAAGTTAAGTCTACTTAACCCCCTCCACACACTTAAAATTTGCATTATCCTCAATTCAACAATAATTAAAAAAACAAGTAGAGAGGTGAAAGGGAAACAGAAACTCCCCAGGTTAAAAGACTTGAAGCTGAAGATCGGCTCATAAAGTATAAGAGATTTCGAGAGTCTTGCACACCAAAACCTACAAACAAAACACACTAAAAAGAAAAATGTAAAATAGAAGTAAGATAGATAGGAAGATATACCCAAAATCAAGTCAAGCCAAACTGCGTTACAAAAACAACGTGGACAGAAAATTTATTTTAAAAACTTTATTGAACACCTTAACCAACACAAGAAATCTAATCCCAATCACCATTAGTCAAATCTTTCTAAAAATAAAATCTCAACTCGCTTTTCGAACCATTGGGCTTAGATTATTGGGTTTTGCATGGAAACAAGCAATTGGAAAACTATTGAGAAAGAGTTTTCCCATACTTTGTGATTGAACCATAATAAATCAAGTTACTTTTAAAGAATGGGAACCCAATAAAAAAATTGATTTTGAAAATTGTTACCACAGTGGGTTTCCACACTTAAAACTTGATTTATCCATTTTTTGCACAAAAATAATTTTCTTTTAAAACTAAGGGATGAGCTGTCAATATCTCAGGAAAGTTATGTAAAAATATTAAAGTGAATTAAAAACCCGATGCTTGAGAAGTTATAAAAGATATGGTTTATCACTAGTGTTTGAAAAAAGCCAAAGTCTTCCCACACTTAGAGTTGAAAAGATTTGGAGTTAAAAACAATGAGATTTAACTTTCGATGAGAGAAAAAGAGTTTTGGGTTAGTTAGGACTTGAGAAAAACAAAAATAATTTTTTTTTCAGACCTGCTGATTTCGCGAACTCGAAAATTATTTTTCGCGAACTTGAAACCTGTCTATCCACTTTTTTCAAATTTTGACCGAAGCGATTTGGGTATAAATCCTAGACATTACTAATGACTCTAAGACTCTAAAAACACACCAAAAACATCAAAAACCTAAAAACTCATGGGTTGCCTCCCGAGAAGCGCTTGTTTTTGTCTCGAGTCTCGAGCCTGACTCTGGATTTAAATGCTTTTGTTTGAATCAACGCACCCTTCACTTGCATCTAAGCTAGGGTGATAGTAGTGGTACATACCTGGGCTCGATGTCTTACCTTTGGGTGATTTACCAGGTAGAGTAACATACCACTTACCGCTTCGGTTCTTTCCTTGTTTCTTTCCAGAATGAGTATCAGATTTGCGCGAGTTTGGCCTTAGATCCTTTAAATGTGTCGTTAAGAGTATTGGGTCAACCAATTGCTTTTGACAATTGGCCTCCCAAAAAGGATCTCGGGCCAATATTTCTTCACACCAAACCGCACGTGAGTCATCCTGTGAAGACAAAGGCTTAGTGTTAGACTCATTTCTATCAATTATTGGAAGACTTACCTTCTGTTAAGGAGAGCATTGTTCCGGCGAGGATTCTTCTGATTGATCATCTTGCATTAATATTCCAAGTCCATCTAGGCAATCATCATCAAGGTATTCTTCCGTCGAGTGTTAGCCTAGTGGTAAGGCTTGGGCACTACATAGTGGTGAACCCGAGTTCGAGCCCTGGGGGATACATTCTGGAGGTACGGGGGCTTCGACCCCGGGCTGCATGCTTTAGTAGTCGGGCTTCGGCCCAAAAATTTCCAAGGATTAGTCTGGGCCCAATGTGGTCTGGGATACCTCTTCCAAAAAAAACTCGTCGTCAGAATCAGATCATGGGTGAATTACCTCATGTTGAATCCATGAATCCTTCATCATTGGTAACGGCTCGATAACGGGTTGATCCATTGAATCCATCTTTATTGTCGGAAGCTCTTCGAATGGTTGTTTATCTTTTAAGGCTTTTGGTTGGGCGTCTTCTTGCAAAAAGAGCTCGAGGTCGTCCCAAAATCCATCATCCGATTCTGTATCCATCTCAACCTGAAAAGACAAAGTTCTATTATTAGATTTATTATTAGAAACACTAGATTCAAGACGTTCCTTTAGGAGGGCATTAATCTTCTGGGTTTCGACAAGGTCGTCCTCTAACTTTTCAACCTTCTCCCGTAGTACGTCCTTTTCTACTTCAAGCGCGTCAATAATATCACCACTCTCTCTTAATCCTTTCATCAATGATTCTATTACAATTTGTTGGGGTGATGTTTTCTTTCGTGCAAAGACTTGGTACATTGGTATATCGTCATCTTCACTTGGGGGACATCCAAATATACTCATATCTGCAATTTGAACAAAAAGATTACCCGAAGTAGCACAAAATATAAAAGACAAATAAACAAACTAAACTAGAAAGCAAAAACTTGATTGAGAATAAATTCCCAATCAAGGATCGATTAACTAACTAAACTTTAGTAACCAACTAAGCAACCGTTCCCCGGCAACGACGCCAAAAACTTGATGTGGTAATTTATATATATAAAAACAGAACAAAGTTTAACCCTTAAATTGCCCAACTAGTATTACCACATTCACAGGCAAGTGTACCCGATCATGAGTAATATAGTGTAGGAAAGTACTGTTAGGATTATGTGCGAGACAGTAACAGGGTTACCGTGTCCAATGTTATAAGACACTAGTTTTGGAACTAGAAAATTGTTATTATGTTCCAAAGATGATTAAGAATGTTTTGTCTTTCGATTTATTGGTAGACCAAGGATTTTATTATAAATACGATTATAAAATGCTTTCTGTCTTTAAAAATAATATTTTCTATTTTAAGGCTACACCTGTGAATGGTCTATATATAGTAAATCTGCAAGACAATAATAGCGAAATCTATCATATAAGTAAACGATCCAAAGATATTGAGGATCAGACTTACCTCTGGCATTTTCGTTTAGGCCACATAAACAAGAAACGCGTTGAACTACTCCTTAAAGGAGGTTTTCTTGGCACTTTTGATTTTAAACCTTTTGACAACTGCGAATCATGTTTATCTGGCAAAATGACAAAAGAACCTTTCAACAAGGATAATGAAAGGGCTTCTAACTTGTTAGAAATAGTTCACACAGATGTGTGTGGACCA
Source organism: Centaurea solstitialis (assembly GCA_030169165.1). Lineage (NCBI taxonomy): Eukaryota > Viridiplantae > Streptophyta > Magnoliopsida > Asterales > Asteraceae > Centaurea > Centaurea solstitialis. The sequence continues at coordinate 13,907,399 of CM058044.1, read as the reverse complement.
TTTAGTCATGAGGCAAGAGGAGGATACCGGTACTTCATCACATTTGCTGACGATTTCAGTAGATATGGTTATGTCTACTTGATGAGACATAAATCTGAAAGCTTTGAGAAATTCAAGGAATATCATAATAAAGTACAAAATCAACTTGACAGGAAGATCAAGTTCTTACGGTCCGATCGAGGAGGCGAATATCTTAGCCAAGAGTTTGGCAATCATCTGATGGAATGTGGGATTGTATCCCAACTCACACCTCCGTATACACCTCAGATGAATGGTGTGTCAGAAAGGAGGAATCGTACATTGCTGGACATGGTACGATCGATGATGTGTCACTCTACGCTACCAGTATCATTCTGGGGACATGCGCTCGAAACAGCAGCACATATACTGAACAGAGCGCCAACAAAGTCGGTGGATAAGACACCATACGAGTTGTGGAAGGGTAAGAAACCCAAAATGTCTTTCCTGAAAAGTTGGGGTTGTGAGGTGTACGTCAAACGACCTACCTCAGAAAAACCTAAGCCCAAATCCGACAAGTGTTTCTTCGTAGGTTATCCCAAGACCACCGTGGCATATTACTTCTACAACCTTGAAGAGAACAAAGTTTTTGTTGCTCGAAATGGAAAATTTCTGGAAGAAAAGTTTCTCAGTTCCGGGAACACCAGAAAGGATGTAGATCTACAGGTAGTAGACGAAGAAAACACTACACCAATTGTTGAGCCAGAAATTCAACATGAAAATGTTGAACCTCAATCAGAACCGATTGAGGAAGTGCAAACACAGGACCTTCGCAAATCCAGTAGGGTAAGACAGGAACCATATAGTTATCTTGGGTTTCTAGTCTCTCAGGACAGCGGAGACTTGAATGAACCAACATCCTATGGAGAAGCTGTGTCAGGCAGTGAGTCTGAACAATGGCAGGAAGCCATGAAGGTCGAGATGCAATCCATGTACGTCAACCAAGTATGGGAGTTGACTGATTTGCCCCAGCACTGTAGAGCTGTTGGACGCAAATGGGTTTTCAAGAAGAAAGCCGACATGGATGGGAATGTACACACTTTCAAGGCCAGACTGGTCGCAAAAGGATTCACGCAAACTCATGGTATCGACTATGATGAAACCTTTTCGCCAGTGGCCATGTTGAAATCAATTAGGATTCTGATGGCCATTTCAGCGTACTTTAATTACGAGATCTAGCAAATGGACGTCAAGACAGCCTTTCTAAACGGAGAGGGGTTTGAACAACCAGAGGGGTTTGAAGATCCTAAGAATCCTAATAAGGTGTGTAAACTGCTAAAATCCATTTATGGATTAAAGCAAGCATCTCGAAGCTGGAACTTACAGTTTGATGAGCGAATCAAAGAATTTGGTTTCGCGAAAAGTGAGTTCGAGCCGTATGTTTACACTAAGTTCAGTGGGAGCATAGTAACCTTCTTGGTCTTGTACGTAGACGACATTCTACTCATAGAAAACGATGTACCAACTTTACAGAGTGTAAAGAGTTGGTTAAGCAAATGTTTCCAGATGAAAGACCTTGGAGAAGCCGCTTATATACTTGGCATAAAGATCTACAGAAATAGATCTAGGCGGCTTATCGGACTTAGCCAAAGTACGTATATTGACAAAATCCTGAAGAAATTCAGGATGGATGAATCCAAGAAAGGATTTATCCCGATGCAACATGGCATAGTGTTAAGCAAAACACAGTGTCCTGTTTCTAGTCAAGATCAGGACAAGATGAAATCGGTACCATATGCATCAGCAATTGGATCGATTATGTATGCCATGTTATGTACTAGGCCCGATGTTGCTTACTCAGTAAGTGTTACGAGCAGATATCAACAGAATCCAGGAGAACCTCATTGGGTGGCTATCAAGAACATTCTCAAGTACCTGAGAAGAACGAAAGACATGTTCTTGGTCTTTGGAGGCTCTGAGGATGAAATTAGTGTCGACGGCTATTCTGACGCTAGTTTCCAGACCGACAGAGATGATTTCAGATCACAGTCAGGGTACGTCTTTACCCTAAACGGAGGCGCGGTCTCATGGAAGAGCTCGAAGCAGGATACGATTGCAGATTCAACTACAGAAGCAGAGTACATTGCAACATCTGATGCGGCAAAGGAAGCTATCTGGCTGAGGAATTTTCTATCGGATCTAAGAGTCGTTTCCAGTATCTCTAGACCGATTGATATATTCTGTGATAACTCGGGAGCCGCGGCACAAGCAAAGGAACCCAGGGAGCATCACAAGTCCAGACACGTACTCAGAAAGTATCACCTCATCCGAGAGATCATTGGAAGAGGAGATGTAAGGATATGCAAGATTCCGACGGAAGACAATGTCGCAGATCCGCTGACAAAACCGCTAGCAAGGGTGAAGCATGAGGCTCATGCAAGTTCCATTGGGATGCAGTACCTGGACACCAGTAGCTAGTTTTAGTTTATCATTATTACAGTAGTTTAATTTTGAGACGCTAGATCATGTAAAGTCTTATTTCACAGCGTGATAGAAATAATGGAGGTTTTAATTCATGGTTGTTTCAAAAGTTAAACTGTTTTAGCATATTTAACATATCCATGAGTTTACAAAGTTCTGTATGAAATCTAAATTTCCGTAGCCACTTATTGAAATGGGAATTTCAATAGGGAGTTTAACGCTATTATAAATACTTGATGATTTATTCAAAGTAGAGAATAAAAGCACAAGCGATGTGACCAAGTATTCATAGATACTCATCAGAGTGTTTGAGTATTGGAAGTGACCAGTTTCAAGTCTGCTTCATGGAGCCCCAGTCATAAGCATCGACTTGACGATAGGTTGTCCTTAGACCTGAGATATTTGGTTTGGGAACACGAGGACTACTGTACTCTTAGCGCGTTCTAACGCTGCACCGTAACAGGGCGGCCATACGGAACGTGACTAGATGCAGCGGAAGCCGTGGATCCAAATGCAGATAGTCAAGAAAGGATTTGCACCTCTTTCAAAAGAGAGATATTTTCGGTCCCCTTGACGATTAAGATTTGCAGAAACGCGTGGCCACGCTCGGATAGAATAACAGTTGTTATTTAGTAATATCCGTTACTGCAGGCAATCTAAATCAGAGTCAAGAAATACTTGAATTTGAGAAATGAATCCTCCACTCCATGTCTCAATTCACTTTAGAAATATCGCGTGCAAAAGGAATGAACCTGTGTACAAATTCAAGCGTGAATTGTATCTCTGGATATAAGAAATCTTATAACCTGGTTAACCTAAGTGTCTGGCTAGGGACTTCCTTAGGCTAATGGTGACAGTTCAGTTACGTGTCTAGCACAAGTGGGAGTCTGTTAGGATTATGTGCGAGACAGTAACAGGGTTACCGTCCAATGTTATAAGACACTAGTAGGTCACACCGCTGCACACCAAAATGAGAACGTTTGGATTATGTGAGAAATAATTAATTGTTTATTAATTATTTAGAGAGAAAAAGAAATAAATAAATAATTAGTTAAATTATTTATTTGTAATTAATTAATCAGTTAGGATTAATTAATAGATAATTATCTGAATTATATAATTAATCTATTTGATTAATTATAGAGATAATTATAAAAGAGTTATATATGGAATCAAACACTGCCAGGTTTATCCAGAAACTTATTCCCTAAGAAAGCATTCTCTCTCTTTCTCTACCCAAAAACCGGCGCCAGTATCCAGGAGGTGATCGGGGTCGTTTTTCGAGATAATCCACGGTGGTCTAGCAACTCTCTCAACCGGTGCCAGTAGCGGTGTATCCCCTATTAGCGATTCAGAGTTTTTCGTGATAAGGTAAACACACCAAACACCCTTTATTGTATCTGTAAGGTTTAGGATTGGATCCTCGATTGGGAATCGGATTTTATTATCCGTTGCGTTTGTTTGTGCCTCCGGTTCCCAACAAGTACCAGGTATCGTTCTTACCACTAGGAACGGTTAAGCTAGAAGTTTACCAAAGTGTTAATTAATTAATCTAAGAAAAGGGTTTTGCTTTTTGGAAAGAAAATATTTATAAAAGATGCAAATAATAAAATAACTAAACCTAACCAAGAAGTAGGAAAACTGATAAACAAACATACATCAGAGATAACTGTATTCATTATGGTTTACTTTTCATGAGATATAGATTAATGATTGTTGTAGGAATTTAAGCATATAGCACCCCAACATGAATATCTGTGATTGTCAACCAGGTTGGTTTCCCGGCCCAAATACAAGGACTTGGTGTCAATAAGTCTAGTAAAAGTCACCCTAATCAATGCTAAGTCGTGGGACCCTATAATCCAAACCTACTCTGGTCCAAGAGGTTTGCTTACCACGTCTCTCCGCGTCACTGGAATGAATGGTAAAGGAGATAGGAATCTTATCTATTAATTGTCAGATAATAAATAAAACCCCAACCAACGAATTCAAGTAGCCACAGTTAAAGCATCAATATAGGAATCAACAGATAAATATTCAACAAACCATAAATCTATTAATTAAATAAATATCCAAAGTATTCAAACCATAATGAAAACAAAAAAGAAAACTTGTACATAGACATACTAATCATAAATGCATAAACAAACCAACTATAGACCGGTAGATTTGTTGTAGCATTCCCTCGAATCATCTCCTCCGTAGTTGCCATATCGAGCCTCTGGCTTCTTGGGTTGGAAACCCTAAGTGGCTCCCATAAAACTAAACTATCTAATTGAGAGAGAATATGAATTATGAAGTGATTGGAATGGTTAAAACTGATGACCCAAGGCTTCTATTTATAATTAAACTCGGCAGGCTCGTTTGGCGATCGCGAAACGGCAGGTTTGCGGCGTGAAACGGGTAACTAAATCTTCCAGAAATTTCCATTAATCAATCTTAGCGGCGCGAAATCTCCTTTAGCGGCGCGAAATCTCCTTTAGCGGCACGAAATCCAACGGATTAAAGAAACTGCATAATTATCAGATATCCAGAATATTCTGGTTGATCTTTCTTTCCGTATCTGCTGAAAATCTTGCTTTGGGAGAAAGTAATGCAGCTTGGAACATTCTGGAGCATTCTGGATTTGATATATCTTCCTTAATCTGATTAGATCCTTTCTTTAGGAGAAAGGCAACTGACTTGGAAGGGAAGAAAAGGCCCATAAATGGAAACCAATTAAATGATTTTTCCATTTCTTCACAAAGTATCCATTTTGACGCTTTTTACCCTCTTTTTGATACTACTTACAAAAGTGCCTCCAAAACCTGCAAAACTAGAATTCAAGCCTTTTTAAGCCAAACTGTATTCAATTTACTCTCAAAATAAATACAAAAGTGAGGAATTAGTGCGACTAAAACATGTATAATTTTGGAGTTATCATTGTGTTTTACAATTTCAGGTAATTTTGGGGGCGAAATACAAAAAGTATCAAAAAGAGGGCAAAAAGTGTTAAAAATGAGACTTTTATGAAGACAAATGAAAACAGGGTAAACTCACCCTCCAAGACTGCTAACTTGCTCTCCAAGACATCTAGCTTAGCCCCAAAGAAAGGCTTGTATCAGATAAGGAAGCTGAATCAGATAAAAATCCGTATTGCCTTATTAGATGGAGCTCGCGTCGCAAGCTGGGCCTCACGATCGCAAGAATTTTCCTGCCGAATTTTATTATAAATACACCCTTAGCCTCTTATTCCATTATTCAGTTTTAAAGTAGTTTTAGAGAGAATATTAGGTCAAACACCATGGGAGCCTCCTAGGGCTTCCAACCAAGGAGAAGAAAACTCGAGGAGGAGATTCGAGACGATTCTACATCAAAATCTTTCTGTCTACGGTTTGTCTTTTGATTAGAATTCTATCTAGTATGTCTATGTGCTAGGTCTCTCGTTTTACACTTTGGATTGATGAACTTTGTATGGTTTGATTTATATTCATGATGGATGTTTAGTTCTTAATCGTTTTAGTCAATTTTCTATTTATGATCTTAACTTTCGCTACTTGAAATCGTTGGTTGGTGTGTGTTATTATTTGACAATTAATAGATAGACTCTTATCAGTTAAACAACCTCTTCTGTTTTTCACTTTGGTGACCTGACAGGCAATCTCTTAAGTTTAAGAGATTGGAGAGTAAGGTCGGATAACCTGGTTATGAATATGGTTGAAACTTGGCTAAATAACCTAGATAAGTTCAGTTGAATGAGTCTTAGGGAATTCAGACATTATTGTATTAAATGATTGATTATACCATTACAAAAGGATTCTTAATTTATTCATTGTGAATACAATCTTCTTTGAGTTGTGTTGTTTATCAATTTTCCTCTTCTTGTTAGTTTTATTACTCAAAGAGTATTTTAATAGTCAAAAACCCCTCTTTTTCCAAAAGCAATCCTATTCAGATTAATTGACAAAAGCGAGTAGCTCTTCTAACTTAGGTGTTTCGAGTGGCAAGAACGGTACATGGACTTATCTATGCTATATTATTACCAATCAAGTACGCTTGCCTATTTGTGGTAGTTTAGTAGGGTAAATACAAAGGGTAAAACTTGGTTGATATATATATATATATATATATATAATATATATATATCTACCACACCAGAAGGCCGCGAGAAAGAGAAGAGGCAATAGGCCTTAGAAAAAAGTAGCATACAAACCAATCAAAAGGTCTAGATGTTTGAGTGAAGAACAACAAGGGAAAGAGTCTCAAGCAAAGACGAATACATAAAGTTAAGGGGTTTGCACCAATGAACCAAAAAGAACAACCGAGGGAGAAGAAGAGACCTAATTGAGACGCAACAAAGACACGATGAGGGTATCTCAAGATCAATGTTCAAAAAGGCGCGCCATGGCGCGATATGGCGCAAGACGCGTCTCCGCCGTTACGAAATGTCCCATAGCATTTCTGTAAGGCGTGGCTCACGCCATGGCGCCTCAAGGCGCGCCATATCGCGCCGCGGCGCGCGTTTTTTGTAAGACGTGATTTTTTTTTTTTTTTGATTTTTTTAATTTTTGTTATTTTTTTATCATTTGTATTGTTACATATTTGACTTTAATTTTCTCGTTTTTATAAATTTATCTAATCTCATCACTCACAATACCACGAATTCATAAATGTTATGGTTTCACGATGAAAACAAAGTTATAAAGTTACCTTCGTATGTTTTATCCTACATATTCAATCAAAAACTACTTTTATAATAATAATCAATATGTTTTTTCTTCTTTTAATGTGAATGTACAATTTCAATTCCATTATTTGATTAAAATGGTTTATATAAAACATATATGTATATGTATAATTCTAATATGACATACAAATTTGTCGCCGTATGTCACGCCTTAGAAAACGCCGCGTCCTCGCCATATCTCGTAAAGCTTATGGCTTGACCTGGCCGCCACGCCACGCCTCACGCCTTTTTGAACCTTGCTCAAGATTAGGTGGATAAGGATGTCACGTGGACCTTGAAGATTCACCTAGAATCCAAATATTCTAGATCAATCAGGAGGAAGTGGAACCTCATTGAAGATTCAAGAGGAGTAAAGCAAAGATCAACATGGTCAAAGCATTATCTAAAAGAATCCATAACTTTCAAGGGATTATGTAACTAAAACATTCATTATAAATATCTAATAAAATAGTCTAGACAATTCTAGAGAGATAAACAGAAGTTGTGTTTCATTTGCAAACCACACTCCACCTTTTTCACAACTTGAGTAATAGAAACACAGTTTTCCATTTTTTTTAGTATTCTTGTTTACTCATCATTTGAATATTCTTGTATTTTGCATGACTAAATACGAGAACTAAGACCGCACACGAGCTTGTAAAGACAACATCGTGACATATAGGCAGGTTCACTAAGAGTATTCTTAAAGCTATTATGGATTTTTATTACCATTAGCCTCTACTTTTTGCTTATAAAAACCTTTCATCGAAGAAGCTCTAAGACTAGTTAAGACGGCTAGAAGCTAACATATAAAACACAGAGGAGGATAATTGCACTCCCATTATTGCTAATTGTGTTAGGTCAAATCCATTACCACATTCAAGCAACGGAAGCATATTAAAAAACTACGGTAACAACAAATTAATAACCTTTAAGGATAATCATGTACTAGAAATTTAACTACAAAGGAATGATTAGGAAACTTACTTGATGATAGCAATTGTTGAAGAACTCTGTGAAAAATCAAACCTTTGATCTTGGTTATTGAATGCCAAGAATCAATAGTATGAATCCCTCTAATGGCTCACACTTAAGATCACCAAATACTAACAATCGAGGAAAACCTTCAAACCATATCCTCTTTAATGAAGATCACGGTTTCTAGAGAGGGAAAGAAAGTGAAGAGAAGAAAATGATTGAATTGGTCTGATCATAAACCATCTATTTATAATCTCTTGTATCCCAATTGAATTAGATATCCTAATCCTTTTAGAACTTGATAATTGAATGAATAACTATTTTAATTATTATCTAGATATTATCCATTATCTATAATGAGGGGAGTTCCGTTGTTAACCACAAATAGTGTGTTGACTTTGTTAACCAAATTCAACCAATGATATTTCTCCATTAGATTTGGCATTTGAAGGGCAAAATAGGAAATTTACCATCATCAACCCTCCTTCTTCCTACTTCCCCAAATTCAGCCATTTTTACCTCAAACCTTCTCCTTTTCTTCTTCTTCTTCTTCTTCTTCTTCTCTCTCTCACACACACTACAACAACAACCTTCAACCACCACCACAACTGCCGCCTTCCACCACCACCACCAGATCCACCACCTTCCACCGGATCCGCCGCCTTCCGACGCCACCACCAGATCCGCCCCCTTCCGACGCCAACACCAGATTCGCCCCCTTCCACCGCCACCACCAGATACGACGCCTTCCACCGCCACCACCTACAGATCTGTCGCCTTCCACCACCGTTGCCACCAAACCGCCACTAAACGACGACCACCACATCACCTCTAGATCCCCCACCTCTCCCACCTCACCCTTACCGTCTATGAACACGACCTCCACCACCTCGAATTCCCACAATCGGCAGATACAAACTAAACCCTAACTCCGTCGTCAAGCACGTCACCTATGAAAAAATTCGGCCTTCCACCACCACCGCCGACGGAAATGCGAGCTTCCACCACCACCGTCGTCGAATCCGCGGCCTTCCATCACCACCGTTGCCGGATCTGAGAATTTCCACCACAACCACCAGATCTATGCACAAGTGTTTTGTCAGGTGGTGGTGGTGGTGGTGGCTGTGGTGCTAGTGGACTAGTGGTGATGGTTTGGAGATGGTGGTTGTGGTGGTGGTTTGGAGATGGTGGTTGTGGTGGTGGTAGACTAATGGTGGTGGTTGTGGTGGTGGGTGTGGTGGTGATGGACCAGTGGTGGTGGTATGGAGATGGTGGCTGTGGTGGTGGTGGTGGTTGTGGTGGTAGTCTGGAGATGGTGGTGGTGGATTAGTGGTGGTGGTTGTGGTGGTGGTGGACTAGTAGTGGTGGTTGTGGTGGTGGTTTGGAGATGGTGCACATGTTTTCACCGGGTGGAGGAGAGAGGAGGTGGCGATGCACATGTGTTCACTGGATGGAGGATGAAGGAGGCGTCGGTGCACATGTGTTCACCGGGTGAAGGAGGAAGGAAGGAGGCGGCGGTGCACATATTATGTTCACCGGGTGAAGGAGGAAGGAGGCGGCGGTTGCACATGTGTTCACCAGGTGGAGCAGGAAGGAGGCAGCGGTTGCGCATGTGTTCACTAGGTAGAGGAGGAAGGAGGTGGCGGGTGCACATGTGTTCACCGGGTGGAAAAGGAAGGAGGCTGTTTTCCCAAAATACCTCTGTGCACATGTGTATGTTTTATTTTTAAATTTTGATTTATTCAAAATTATCTAATTATAAGGATTTAATCTTGACCTTAGATTTAGATCATCAATGATTGTGATGGGTTAACAAAGTTAACACACTATTTTTGGTTAACAACAGAACTTAACCCTATCTATAATTAATATAATTAATTATCTTTTGAATATTATCTAATTAATTATCTTTTTGAATTGTTTATTTAGGTATTAAGGACAACCCAAAAGGACTCTGCTATTATTAAAATGCTACCAGTAGTTAATAATTTAGACATCAATTCCAACAATTTGCACCCCTACTCTTCTCATACACATCAACATTACAAACTGTTTTTTTATAGGGGGTAAGGGTTTATGACTTATTAGGGTAACTAACTATTCTATTTTACCACATTTTACGAATTTATTTTTGTACTCAATATACTATTGATTTTTTTAAGTGTTTAAATCTTATCATTACAACCAATTATAGGTATGCATACGTGGCAATTACTTATAACAAGTGGCATTGACGTGACAATTATTATTATATGACATTATTCCTATTAGGGTAACTAACTATTCTTATTGACTTAAAAAAATTCAATGGTATATTAAGTACAAAAATAAGTTTAATGGTAAAATGTGATAAAAGAGAATAATTAGTTTACCTAATAAGTCATAAACCCATCAGGTTACCCCTAACCTTGCCACATTGATGCCACACTTGTTATAAGTAATTACCATGTAGATGTCATGTAAGCGAATACCTACGATAACCGATTATAATGATAAGATTTAAACATTAAAAAATTTCAATAATATATTGAATACAAAAATAAGTATAATAATTAAGAGGGTGTTTGGAATTCGCTTTTTGAGCTCCAAAAGTGTTTTCGAGCAAAAGTGTTTAGTGACTTATGGTGGTAGGAGAAGGAGTTTTTAAAAGGGTTTAGTTCCCCAAAATGTATCCAAGTTGTTACCTTTTGCTATTGTATATACTGTACTTCAAAAGTTACCATTTAATACATCATACTACTAAAAACCTACCATTGATGTATCTGACCTGCTATCATAGGTTACCAGCCGGTCACCCCCCCCCCCCCCCCCCCCGGCAACTTTTCCGGCCATCTAGTCATCTTCTCTGGCGACAACACCACTCCGGCGACTTTCCAACAACCCATTTTCTCCGGCGACCTCAACCGTTTTCTCCGGCCATAAATATGTGTGTGTGTCTCCGGTGTCCCCCATCTCAGCCACCCACCACCGCCAACCTCTCTCTCTCCACTACCCACCACCGCAAACCTCTACCTCTTCGCCACCCACCATCGCCAACCATCATCTTCTCCGGCGACTTTCCGGCGACTTTCCGACATATCTGAGCTGGTGATTTGTATGGAATGAAGCTTAGATCTGCCGGAAATTCGCCGGAGAAGATGATGGTTGGGATGATGGGTGGCGGAGAGGAAGAGTTTGGTGGTGGTGGGTGGTGGAGAGAGAGAGAGGTTGGCGGTGATGGGTGGCGGAGATGGGGGGACCCCGGAGACACACACACATATATATGGCCGGAAAAAATGGTTGAGGTCGCCGGAGAAAATGGGTCGTCGGAAAGTCGCCGGAGTGGTGCAGTCGTCGGAATGTCGCCGGAGAAGATGACCGGATGGCCGGAATGACTGGCAACCTTTTCAACAAGTTTTCCAATACACTAAACGGTAGGTTATTGAAACTTTGATGTATTAAATGGTAATTTTTGAAGTACAGTATATACAATAGCAAAATGTGACAACTTGGATACATTTTGAGAAACTAAACCCTTTTTAAAAAAATGTTTGGATTAACTTATCAACTTTTTGAAAAAGTTTGTAGCAATAAGTCAATAAGTTATGGTATTTGGCTTAGCTTATCAAATTTTGAGAAGGGTATGTAGCAATAAGTCAATAAGTCACAAATTGTGACTTCTTGAAAACTCCATTTCATCCCTTGTAAAAAAAAGTTTTAAAAACACTTTTAGATTATACAAACAAGCTTATCAACTTATTGACTTTTTAAAAAAGCCAATAAATCAATAAGCAATTTTAAAACTCAATCCCAAACACCCTCTAAATATAATAAAATTAAGTAATTAGTTACCCTAATAAAATAATAAAGCCATGCAAATAACAACCCCATAAAACACATGACTACAAAAAATGAAAAAGTTTGAACAATGTTTAATAAAGGTGAAAAACCTCAAAACTTAAATAACAAATATAAACATAAAACATAATAATATGATCTCAAATATATGGAATGTATAAATGGACACACACACATTGGCCTCAAATGTGTTATATGGTTCATTTTCCCCTGATGCCAGAATAATGTCTGAACCTCCCACCACATCCACCACACCACCACCACCGCCCAATATCATAAACATAACCCCTTACCCCGCCATTGCCTACAAAAACCACCACCTCCCACCCACCACCATCCACGGCGGCGCCACCACCTCCACCACCATCGCCGCCACCAACCTCCGAGACTACCGAAAGGGCAACTGGACCCTCGAAGAAACCCTCGTCCTCATCACCGCCAAAAAACTCGACGATGAGCGTCGCGTTAACGCTGCGGCCTCCGCCGCCGCCCCCAGTCTCCGTGGAGCCGCTGGCAGCGGCGGAGAGCTGCGGTGGAAGTGGGTGGAGAATTACTGCTGGAGTAACGGATGCCTGCGGAGCCAAAACCAGTGTAATGATAAGTGGGATAACCTGCTTCGCGACTACAAGAAGGTCCGTGAGTATGAGATCAGATCAACGGCCCAGAATCGGCCGTCGTATTGGACGATGGATAAGACCCAACGGAAAGAAAGGAACCTTCCCTCCAATATGCTTCTTAATATCTACGAAGCGTTAAACGACGTCGTACAGAAGAAAATCCCCAATAGACATTCTCTTCAACAACAACAACCGCAGCCTATTGCAGTCCTTCCGGCGGCTGTACCGCCGCCTCCGCCGCCGCTACCGCCACCGCCACCGCCGGCAGCGGCTCCTCAAATTCCGGAGGCGGCTAGCCACCCTCCTCCGCCAGCTTCAGGTAATCGGAAAATAAGCTACGAAATAATTGCAAATTACCTTAATTTTCCTCTGTCTTATTTTATTTGTCGTTTTGCATGTTATTGATGTCGTTTTGCTGGTCAAATATAATTTACAAATATGGGAAATAGACCACTCATTAGTTTTTATTTTGACATGTGAGGGAAAATTGGGAAATTTTTTTAAATTTTTAGTAAATTCGTGTTTAAATAGTATTGAGAAAATTTAATGTATGTATAGAGTTTTAATAAATTATAAACTATAGTTCGTAGGTTTTAAGTTATGATTTACTTTTTATATTTGTATCTTTCTCATATTGAAATCCTCTATTATCAAATATAGAAGAACGAATATTTTATATTTCGTTTTTATATAACAACAAATTCTTAAGAAATTTAGAAAATGTTATTGGTATAAGATATTATAATTGGAGATAAAGAAAATGAATAAAATGTTGGCTTAATCCATGGAATCATCACTTAGATGTGAGATTTTGTGATCAATATTAACAAAAGCAAACTGTAAATTAAATAATACAAGATGTCGCGTTGAATATTCGTATAGTTAGAGGGAGATATCGTTTTTGCTTAGCTTTGGTTCATGTCTTTATTTATATATTATATAAAAAATTCATAATTAATATTATACGAATAGGGAGGAAGAAATAAAATTTTATCTTAAAAAATAGAAAAATAATGTTAAAATTAAAATATTGTATAAATTTATTATGAACAAATTTTTGTTATTTTATATATTAAATATAAGATAATCTTCTAAAGTTTCGAGAAAAATATGAGAATTTATCGCAACAAAAATTAAGAAAAAAGTTCCATTATTTTAGACTATATTTCACATACTCTCAATTTATTTGCAAAAATTAAGAAAAAAGTTCCCTTGTTAAGTAATAATTGTTTATCTTAAACCATTACCTCACAGAAGTTGAAAGCATAGATGGTTATTAAGTTTTACTTTTTATACTTAACAGTGTGTTAAGATCATCTTTGATTCACTAATAAAAGTATAAAAATAATAATGTTCATCTCCTCCTCGAATACTAAAACATAAACAAATATAGAGGCTAAAATAATGTCAAGAACCTAATAAAATAAGACATCTAAAAATTTATATTTACATTATATTCCAATTTTCTAATTGTGTATATATATATATATATTAATTAATAATTTAAACATTATTATTATTATTATATTAAATATATTTTCAGTGTTTTTTAGTAGCTTTTTTAGTATGGTGTTGGATTGATTTTTTCTGGTGTCAAGGGTCCAACAAATTTTAGTATTTTTAATGTGTTTTTTAGTGTTTAGGTTAAAAATGTCTGAAGTGGTGAGCCCTTGATTTCTTTAGACTTTGTTTGATAAAAGTAAGCTAGCTTACAAGCTAGTACGTGTATAGATGAACCATAAGCTAACTTATTGAAATACTAGTTGGTGTTTTAGGAGCTTTTTTTAGGCTATGTTTGGTAAACTAGATGATAGTTGATAAGCTAGGTTATAAACAAATTATGTTTGGCAAAAACTAGCTTATAAGTATGTAAAATGACCAAAAAATGGTATCTTTGAATTTAATAATTAATATTAATAAGGGTATAATTGGAAAAAAAAAACTCCAAAAAGCTCCCAAAAAGTTATTTAAAGTAGTGTTTCAAAAAACTAGCTTTGCTACATGTTTGGATGGACTAGCTTATAAGGTAACTTATAAGCTAGCTTATTTTTGCCAAACACATCATTAGTTTCTTCTAATTATACTCTTATTAATATTAATTATTATATACCTAAGATACCTTTTTTGGTCATTTTACATACTCATGAGTTAGTTTTTGCCAAATAGAATTTATTCATAAGTTAGCTTATCAACTGCTCGCTAGCTTATTAGTCGGCAACTAGCTTATCAACTACTACCTAGCTTATTAACTAGTTTGCCAAACACAACTTTAATCTCATATCCTACCATAAAGTAGGGGTGGGCAATGACTCCCAAATCCTGATACTGAGCTGGTAATGTACCGGTATCGTATTGATCCTAGGCCCATTCATGTATTTTGATACGGTAATTAGTTTCATGTTTTCCTATAATTATTATTTAGTAATATAGGTATCGGGAATTTTCGTTATGGTATCAGTCCCATTCTCACCCTATATCTTTTTGTTAATATTCTAGAGTGATTGTAAAATATAAAATCGAGACTGATGGGGTATTACTATTAGTACCGAAATACTGTTACCGTATGCTTCTAATGAGTTCGGTAATGACTTTTCTACATTTTCGGTATTGAAAATTTTTCAGTTCAGTATGATATGAGTCCTATACTCACCCCCTACCATAAGCTACACTTTAAAAATGAACCAACTGATCCGATACATCTATATACATTTTATCTTAACATATATGCATCCAACGATTAATAACGAGTTTTCAACCTCCTTTCTTAACCTTCAACTTGTAATCCAAAACTCAATACCTTAATAAAATAGTAGGAGTAAAAACTTAAAAAAAAATTATGTAATTTTATTTAGTAAAGAAAGAACAATAATGTTATTTGGATGATTTAAGAAAAAATGAATAAAAATAGTCGTAATTGGTTAAGTGTCAGAAAAAAATAAAAAGTTGATGGAAGTTTTTGCGTCGGTTATGGAAAGGGAAAGAGAGAGAGATAATGTTGGTCAAAGATGCAGGGTTTGAAAACTCTGTGACAGACACAGTCTCTATTTATTGTTCTCTGGATTTTATAGGGTACAGTCAACAGCTGTGAAAACCCTTTTACAACCTCACCATCTCATTCATTCATTCATTCGTTATATCAAACAATCAAGTACTTCTAAAAGCTCTTCATTCATACCATCATCTGGCCCCACCTTTATCAAAACCCTACCTTTAATTTTCCGTATTTTCATTCAAATTCACAATTTTTTATTTCTTTAGATTTTTCCTTCTTCTATTTATCATATATAAAACACAAATCCATCCACTAATGATATAAACTATAGAGCTTATATTTTAAAAAAATTTCTTCAACAACATAGAATATTTTGTAAACTATATTTTTCATTTTTATGATTTGTAAAGGATTGTGATTTACAAATTGTTACTGTCGGTATTTACGGTTTATAATGTTTTGGTTCCTTATACTAAAAGTTAAGAATAAATATAGAAACCAAAATAGTAATAAATTGTAAGTTATAAAGACAAAAATCATAATTTCTAAACTATAATATGATATCTCATTTTAACCGTACCAGATGTTGTCTACTTTGTCCACAAACCTGCACTCATGGTTTTAAAACACGTCAGATAAAGGGAGTATCAAGTCACCCTTATAAGACAACTTTCGTTCTCATTCCCAACCAATACTTACAATTCATCCCTCTTGGTAGCCTAGCTTCTTCACTGGTACACTAGTCCCGTTCATGACTCTAATATCATTTGTAACATTCTAAGCCAATTGTACCAGCTTTGTTTACAAACCTATGGTTTTAAAACGTGTCTAATAAAGGAGATATTAAGTCACCCTTATAAGTCCATGAGTACCACCAAGCGGGTAAGGGTACGGGTAGGGGGAGGATTCAATGGGTAGGGGAGGTTGGGTGGTACGGGAGGGGCGGGTTGGATTCAACGGGTATGGCTGTGGGTTCCTAAACCCATTGAAACCGCTCTCTCTTCCCTCTTGATGGTTTAGAGGGTAAGATGAGAAAAGCTGATATAACGGTGCGGGGTTTGCAGTTCTCCTTTCCAACCAATATCAGATCTTATACACAAACCAAAATTAGTAACAAATTAAGGGGACATTAAATCATAATTTACTCTAATATAATTGCGAGAAACATATAATGTTTTTTTGACAACAAAAATAAGAGAAAGTATTGTAGTTTTTTTCATAAAAGAAGAAATTATAAAGATAAACCTTTTTCATTATGATTAACATTTTGTGTAGTCAACATTGCTACGACGCGGATTGGTTATCGCTAGGGGAGTTCATAGCGTTCTAACCGAGTTTGAGCCTTTCCGTGCGCATGCCTAAGGATATTTAAGTGGGTCCATGTTAACCCCAAAATTACCGGGGATTAGTCGGGCTTTGGTCCGGATACCTTTCAAAAAAAAAACATTTTGTGTAATGTGTTTATGATATCTTATTCTTATGTCTTATATACAATATATCAGAAACTTTAACTGAACATATGTTAAGAAAAGATTGAAAGTTGATGAAATATTAAAGTTTTTATTTCATCAACTTTCAGTTTTTTCTTTTTTTTTTTGGAACGCAAAAGAAGAATTTATTAAGAAGAAGAAACTAGCGAGAAGCTAGATTGGTACAAAAGACAACGACATTAGCCGGATTACAGACCCAATCCTCCCACCTTAAGAACTTCCCCCCCTTGGCACGACACCGTATCCAATCAAAAGCTAAAAATTGAATTTCACGAAAAATCTCCTTTTCACCTTTACCACAACCGTTGAACTCCAAGTTATTCATTTGCGTCCAAATGGCCCAAAACACAACTTTCAGTTTTTCTAGTCGAACGTTGAAATAAAAACTGAAATAATATTAAAAGATAAGAGATATTTTACGTATCATAAATTCCAAAACTTTTAACTCGTTTTTTTAATTTATACCATGAATGAATGTATCTATATGCATGCGTATATATATTTATATATATAGGAAAGTTTAAATGTGAACCACTTTTTTTTTTGAACGTGAGGACAACTGAAAGCGCTCACATGACAATCTGAAAGATACGCGAGTAAGCTTTATGCATACCCAAAGATTAGTTCAAATGTTTAATGGTCTTGTTTGATAACCATTAAACATTCTCATTTCATTCTCAACAATTACCAAATAATTATTTATTTTACATTATATCATAAGAGTTTTTTAATAGTTCTAACTATTTAATCATCTACCATCAAACCATACTCAACGACAAGTTATCCCAAAACAAGATTATGATTTTAGTGTAAAATAAATAAAAATTGGTTTTATGATAGGTTATGTATTTTGGAGGGTAGTGATGATGGGTTCAACTGAGAGCCCATGTAGTGCTCGCCTGCTACTGCACAAAAGATTCGTAGTACCAATTGATTGCAAGATTTGCCTTTTATTTCTTTTTCTCTGCTTTTCTTTGCAAAATCTACTCCCATCACCCATGCAACTAATACCCTCTTCATTACATATCTTTCTTGATTCTTTCACGTACTTAATTATTCAAATATTGTATTCTTTTAATCAAAGATATGTTTTGATGATCACAACTAAACTTTGAGTTCATAAAAAATTTCTTATTTGTCTATCCATAAGTTAATTGAAGGTGCATTTTTATCGACTTTAGTGCTTATTTCCTTTTCTGATCACGCCCCTTACAATAAACGAAATGGGTGTGATAGAAGGGATGTAATGAGCTAACTACTTGGGTGGTGAGTATGTTACTTACTACTCCATCTAGGGTGGTGAAGACCACATAAATGGAGTTGGCGTGATGGTGTTTTTTGTGTAAAAATGAAGGGGGTGGGTCCTATGGTTTAGGTTTTAAGGGAGTAATCATTAGGGGTCTGAGTATTGTCTGAGTGATAAGTTGAATGGTAAGTGAAAAACTGACGTGGTGGTGTAGTGGGGAGTAACCACTCCATTTACTCTTATACGCTTTTAGTTAGTTTATATTTTTTATTTTGAGTCATTTTATATAATTATTTCACTTAAGATTTGGATGTTATTATTCAGACTAAATATTCATTGTGAACATGAGGACAACTGAGTACGCGGCACGTGTCCCATTTAGTCTGAATAATACAAGATTATCTAGATATTCATGGTGAATGATACATTATTCAGCCTGAATAATGCGTTATTTAGATTGAATGTTGCATTATTCATGATGAAAAATGCATCTAAATAGTTTATTCAGAATGAACGGGACACGTCTTATGATCTAGATTGCCCTCACGTTCGTAATAAAAGATAAGTTTTCAGCCAAACTTTTGACTATATACATGTACAAGCACCGACATGCACACATACACCCACGTTTCGTGTGAAAAATGGCAAATTGAAAAAGTGCATGTGAAGTCCAATGTTTTTGTAAACAATGTATGAAAATAACCTTTATTTCTTGTGTCCCAAAATAAATATTAATAATCTAAATGAAAATGTGTATACTTGTTTTGTTTCGGGATGGTTGGCGTATAAGTTTGTTGTTAATGAAGTAAAAAGCTTTCCAATACATGGAACATGTGCAATTCATTTTATTCTATCTAAAAGAATGGAGTTTTCTTTTGAGTAAATTGCATTTTAGTTTACGTGGTTGTTACTTGTTATCAAGTTTGGTCTTTTTCTAAAGTTAGTTATAATTTTAGTCATTATGTATTTTGGATCATTCTAATTAACTTTTAGTTAAAAAGATTAGTTAGTTACAAAGATTAGTTACTTAAATGGTATTTTAGTCCTTTTAGCTTTTCTTTTTTATCTTTTTCTCTTTCTTGTCTTATTAGATTTTTGAGTAACTTACGATTTTTGTCCCTATAGTTCTCTTTCTTATTCTCTTAATCACTCAACATTCTTGTGTGATTCTCACTCTATTTTATTTAGGTTATGTTTGGCAACCATAAACAATATAAGTTATCTTACTTTTTAAGCTTATTTAAAAAGTCTTGTTTACATATTCATTAATTACAAATTAGCTAGCTTAAAAAATGCTACATGGAGTAAGGTTTTACTAAATTTTAACCCTAAATCCAAGCCATAGAAGCTAAAAGGAAACAAATCTTATGAAACTACATGTGATGCATTAGATATATATAAAAGGAAACAAATTTTAACCCCCCCCCCCCCCCCCTCCTCTCTCTCTCCCTATATATATATATAACTCATCTCTCGTTGTTCTCACGTTTACAATAAAAGATGAGTTTTCAGCCAAACTCTCGTCTATACACACACATATTGTTCAGTGTATGCTAATATCTTTGGTAAACGTTAGAATAACATAAGATAACTAGATGCTTAAAGAATTAAATTCATTGTTTTTCATTTTAGAAGCATCAGCAGAATCGTCAGAAACGGAAGGAGAAGAGGAGACCGATAAAGTCGACAATGAAACCAAAAGGAGAAGGGTAAGAGACATAGGATCAAGCATCATCCATAGTACCGCGCTCTTGTCGAAAACCCTAAAAAGCTACGAGGAGAAAAAGGAGAAACGACACCGGGAGTTGATGGAACTCGAAGAACAAAGGCTACGGTTGGAAGAAACACGAAACGAAGTGAACCGGCAAGGGATCGTAGGTTTGGTCACGTCGATTAATAAGCTTTCGGATGCCATTCATTCCCTTATTTCAGAAAAGCGTGGCAAACCCTAATTATTATTAATAGTATAATTAGTGCATGGAAACCTCTTAAGAAATTATTCTTTTACGTGAATAACTAAGTTTGATTAGAATCTGGAAGGTAAGTATGGAGGATTTTATCTTGGTTATACTTATATATTTTTTAACTTAAGATGGCTACTTCAGTAGTTCAGTTGCATGATTTAGTATACAAGTTTATATTCACTTAGAGCATCTACAATAACTTTTTTAAAATAAAATAAAAATTAAGATTTTATTCTTTATATTGTTTTAGCAGTTTCTTTATTAGGTTCTCTAAAATAAAAAATATAAGTAAAAACTTCAAGATTGGAGAATTTTTTAAAACTTGATGGAAAGTGAGAAAAAGTATTACTTTATTCGTTTCCATCAATAACATTAAATTACTATTATTTTATATAAAATTTTGTACATAAAATACATTGAGATGATAAAATTATATAATATTTTAGTAATGTAATTAATATTGAAGTCTCTAAAATAGAGAATATGTTGGACTGAAGTGTAATTTTATTTAGAGATTTTGACTTTTTACTTCTTGTTATTTTAAAGAAATTATCGAAACCCGTTGAAGTGTTGCTTTTGTTCATTCCTTATTTATTATTTTTTCGAACCAACGAACAACTACCACGAACACCTCCCCCCATGGTAAATGCCAAACCATAAGTTTTGAGTAATGCCAAACCATCTTCTTATCTTTTATGGTTTTCAACATGTTTAAATACAAGCTATAAGGTGTTCAATCACCTCAGAACGGCGTGAAAGGAATGAAATTTGCTTTCAAAGTAAGGTGTTCAATCACCTCAGAACGGCGTTCAAAGTTCAGACTGCGGTGACGGCGTGGTGTAAGTCTAGGGGTCAGATTGCGGGTATTTAGTTTGCGAGTGGGTCTGCTGTTTTTTGTTTGTTCTTTGGCGTCGTTTTCCGTCTCTGTTTTGTTGTGCGGTGCTGTTGCGCGGTTGGTGTGTTTCCTTTTCTTGCTTCTTTGTTGTTTGGTGCTGTTTCGGTTTTCTAGCGTCTCGCTAGGCCGCTTCTAATAAAGGTCACCGTTCAAAAAAAAATACAAGCTATAAACCAAAGGAGAACATAGGATAAGTTTTGCTCAACCAACAGTTTTGGTATCAAAATTAACACATCTTAAACAAAATAATAGATCAAATCGTTAAAAGAGCACACAAATTATATAGAATGAAACCACCTTTAACCAACCATAGGAATAAACTTAGTGATTTCTGTAAGTTTGTGGGGTTCCAACTCAAAACCAATTGGCTATGAGTGGAGTAGCCCAGACCCTTATAAGCACATTACAAGTTCACTTTGTGTCCGATGTGGGACATTGCTCAACAATTTCATATCCCGTTTAACTCATTAATTTGTTCCATAAGGTCAACATCAAAACCACAAGTTTTAAAGTAACAAGCTACCAAAAACTTACATTCACAAGAATCAACATTTGTAGAATGTACTTCCTTCCTGTCATAAGGATATAAATCGAGTAAATGTGTTACCCTAAAATTGTTGGAAATCGCTTTTGGACTACAAAATTTAAATTTAGGCATCAACGAACAAGTTAGCAACCTGTCCTAAGAAATTATATTATCAATATTATCAAAATTTATGTAGCATGTTAAAGCATACCTAGTGTTGTTTGAGGAATATTTTGCTTTCGCTTTTAAAGTTGTCTAAAATGATATAGTAAATTCAGGGTAGATTTCTGTAGATAAAGAAACATCAGTTACCAAAAACACAAACACTTTATAGGAAATGCAGACAAATATATAGAGAAATTAAGGTTCAAATAAGAAGTGCTAAAAAATACGAAGTAGAGAATTGATCTCAACCCTTGATATGGTTGAGATCATAGTTGACTAGTCAAAGTTCGGTTGGACGCGATTCACGGAGGGTAGAGGAAAGCCGTCTTTATTGACTGGGTGAGCGATGGAGATCACTTCTCTACTTCATATTTTTTTATCAATTCTTATTTAAACCTTATATCAAACACATATATATAAAATATCATATTTTTGAGAATGATTCGATCCCCAAAAAACCAATTTGAAATGGAAAAATAGATCAAAGTGGTGTTTTATACACCAAAGTATCAAATGGATTACATCTATATTTCTTACGAGTAGGATTCACATATAAGAGGGTGATAACAATATGTAACAATTTTGTTTAAAAAAAAACAATATGTAACAATTAACTCCAGCCAATTCCATAACAGAACCAAAAATCATAAAGTTAGAACCCCATTTATGAAATTTACTTGATCTCGACGTCCCAAGAGCTAATGAAAACAAACAAAAATACATGTATACATACACACACACACAAATATGTATATATAGGAAAGTTTAAATGTGAACTCAATATATAGAGGGAGGTTCAAACGAGAAACATATCAATTTAATTAAGAAAACGTGAGGAGCAATCTCAGTCATTCATCTCGGTCATCAAAGGTGGCTTTTGTTAAATATTTGTATAGTTTAGGGACCCCTCTGTAATATTTCTGTCTATATATTGTGCTCAATACACGCAACCCTAACAATGGGTTTTCCACAATCTCACATGGTATCGAGCCACCCACAAAAAAAACCCTAACAAAACCCTAAATTTTTTTTCCTTTACTCCTGCCGCCGCCGCCGCCAACCGCCGGCAGCCGCCACCGTGCACACCACCGGAGTTCTTCTTTCACCGGCGTTCTTCCCCCGCTGTTAGACGACCGTCGCCTGACGCCATCTGCCACAACCGGACTTCTTCCTTCACCGGCGTTCTTCCTTCACCGCCTAGACGACCGTCGCCGGAGCTCTTCTCCCACGCGCCTGTCTTCCCCGCCGTTGGTCCCGCCGCTGTTCAGCCACGCCTTCTCCTCGTCGTGTAACTGCTGTAATCGCCGCCTGCGTCCACTGCGCCGTTCCTCCGCCGCCGCCGTTCAGCCACGTTTTCCGTCGCCTGCTTCACTGCTGCGCCGCGTATCACTTTCTGATCTCGCCGGAACCCTAGCGGTTTCAGAACTCGCTGGTTTGCACTCGCCGTTCAGCCACGTTTTCCGTCGCCTGCTTCACTGCTGCGCTGCGTATCACTTTCTTATCTCGCCGGAACCCTAGCGGTTTCAGATCTCGCCGGTTTGCACTCGCCGGAACCCTAGCGGCGCCGGATTCTCTTCACCGGACTCACCATCCACGACAGCCGCCTGAATTTTGAGGAGTTGTTGTGAGAAAGGAAACAAAGCAGCCACTTATATATATTTTTAAAATATATAATTCAAAAAAAAAAACTGTTGTTTTTCTTTCGGTTTGCGTGCGAGAATCCCAACACCGTGACTGTTTTGCAATCGGTTACCGTCTCCGTCCACCATTGCGTGTAGGGTTTGTGGTACATTACTATCCCTCTACCCGCGGTTAAGCGTTTTGCTTGTTATTTTCGTACGTTTGTTAGTTTATTTTTTTGTGTTTTCCATTTATTTGCCATGTCTACCTCAGCCTCTTCCACCACCCTCACTGCCCCCACTGCTAGCCAACTTGTGTTTGCCCTTGTTAGGACCAAATTGTCCTAATTAGAAAGTTTTATTAAGGAAGCTTTGAGAGGGATTAATTAACTTTTGATTAGTTAATTAGTTTATTGGGCTTGGGCTTGGGCTTGTGTATTTAGGCCCCATATATAAATGGGATTAGGGTAGAGAGGAAGGTGTGGAATCATTCTCATGAGAGTCGATTAAGGTGAAGTGTGTGTTTTCTTGTAGTTTGAGAGCTTTCCAATAAATGCAAGAAACTTTTCTTTTCATCTTCTTTGATTTCTCTTCTATTCATCTCGTTGTTTGATTGTTTGGACCTATCAAATGGTATCAGAGCCAAACAAATCATTAGATTTGTTTGTTCCTATTGATTCAAACAACTAGAGATGATTTTATTGGGTTTTGAAACTTTTTTTTGAAAAAGTTTCATTTTTGAGTTTTTGGGGTTTAGATCTTGATGAAGGTGATAAAAATGGGTGTTTGGGTTGTGTTTTGAAGCATCTTTGAGCTTGAAATGATCTATTTTTCAAGTTGCTTCATTTTTTGGATCTGGAATGAAGTTTTGGGCTAAATATTCATGTTTTTCGAGTTGGAAAACTTGAATATTCAAGTTTTCCGAGTTGGAAAACTCATATTTTCCGAGTCCAAAAAAAAAAAAAAAAATCCGCATGAATAGTGCTTTTCCGAATCGGAAAACCTCGTTTTCCGAATCGGAATAGTAAAAAAAAAAAAAAAAAATTCCGCATGAATAGTGCTTTTCCGAATCGGAATAGTAAAAAAAAAAAAAATTGAATGAATAGTGTTTTCCGATTCGGAATAGTGTTTTCCGAACCGGATGCATAGTTAAAAAAAAAAAAAAAAAAAAATTTGATTGCCTTTTTGTTCTCATTTTCCGACTCGGAAAATAAGAAATACCCTTTCGGGTTTTCGAGTTTTTCCGGCTCGCTCTTGAGACGAGGGTATGCTCAAATTTTGTTTAAGTCTTGAACTACCTTGTTGTTCTTATTTTCCGACTCGGGAAACATGAAATACCCTTTCGGGTTTTCGAGTTTCTCGACTCGCCTTTGAGTCAAGGTTATGTTCAATTTTTGTCAACACTTTCCGAACTCCATTTCCGACTCGGGAAACTGCTTGTCCCGACTCGAATATCATCTTCAGATAAACGTTCAAGATCATATTCCGCTGCGATCTAGACCCACCCAAATTCAAATACTTTTGTGTTTCAAAACCCCTGCGTTTAAATAGCCACCTTCCTTTCCCAATTGATGCGCAAAGATCACACCAGCCCCGTTTTTAGCCCATATTCAGTTTTCAACCTTGAAAATTGAATTTCTCTCATTTCCCCAACTGCTCCAGATTCTTTGAAGACATGTCAGATTTGTAACGATTTCAGAACGATGGTGATCGGATTCTGCATTTGGTTAGACTACTCAGAAGCCTGACGCTCTGCAACCATTATTCTAGAGTTTTTATTAGATGGAATTATTCCTCGATGGAGTGCGAGTTGAGTTTTTCCTTGGATGCCAGCTTCGGTGAATGGTACTGTTGTAACGTACTTAATTCCTATCCATTTCACCGTTGTGGAGGTTCGGTTGCGATCTAGAATTTTGAGTGACGGTCGTCATCCATCTGACTAAGAAGACTCGATCTGGATCTGATTACTTGACACTTTGGAAGATTTCAGGAAATCGACTACCTTCTGAGCAGTAGAGAGATCAAAGCAGAGCATCTCGTTCAGTATCTACTCCCAGTTTCTCATTCCATACGGTGTTTCGGTGATCCAAGCTTCAGTGTTTCCCAGTTGTGAGCTTATCAGATTTAAAGCTCTTATGCTGAATTCCTGTTCAACACGGGGTTAAAGACAGAACCTTTATCTTTCTTGCTGATCTGCACGGTAACTCACACATGCATCTATCCCTTTGTTTTTCTGGGCGGGAGATCAACATAGTTGGATGAATCAACATGCTCTGGTTCAAGCTGTTGTATTCTGCGGTTATCAGACGTGTCGAGTTATTTACAGGTTGAGCTGTAGTGTGTGCAATCAGTCGCGGTTATTGCAAATTGGATCTGGTCTTTCAGTTGAAACCGAAGATGAAGAGCTACAATCGAGGGGGAGCTTGGAGATCAAAATGTAGCCGAACGCCACTAAGGTTTTCTCACGAAAGCTAGGGGGAGAAGATCAGAGATGCTTCCTTTATAAAACTTTAGGGGGAGATTGTTAGGACCAAATTGTCCTAATTAGAAAGTTTTATTAAGGAAGCTTTGAGAGGGATTAATTAGCTTTTGATTAGTTAATTAGTTTATTGGGCTTGGGCTTGGGCTTGTGTATTTAGGCCCCATATATAAAGGGGATTAGGGTAGAGAGGAAGGTGTGGAATCATTCTCATGAGAGTCGATTAAGGTGAAGTGTGTGTTTTCTTGTAGTTTGAGAGCTTTCCAATAAATGCAAGAAACTTTTCTTTTCATCTTCTTTGATTTCTCTTCTATTCATCTCGTTGTTTGATTGTTTGGACCTATCAGCCCTAACCAACGTATACTCTCAGTTTAGTTTTAAACTTTCCACTGATGGATCCAAATACAAGCTTTGGCGTCGCATTTTTTTGGATATGTGTAAGGGTGCAAAAGTCTATGGTCACATCACTGGTAAATCTAAACCTAGTGGTGATGATGATGAGGACTGGGAGGCTATTGACTCCCGCATCAAATCCTGGTTTTACTCCACTTGTGATGTAAATTTGTTGCAAATAATCTCTAGTGATAGTTGCACTGCTAAAGATCTCTGGGACAAACTAGAAGAATTTTTTCTGAATAACAAAATGTCTCGAATGCTCCAACTTCAAGAGCAATTTCGTAACACAAAGAAAGGTACACTATCCATCACTGATTTTTGCCATAATCTAAAGAATTTGGCTGACGCCCTTGCTGACTGTGACTCCAAAATAACTGATGTTGAATTGGTTATGCAAATCCTTCGCCAGTTACCACCCTCCTATCATAGCATTGTCGATGTCATCACCAACACCAAACCTTTCCCTTCCTTTCTTGAGGCCAAAAACATGCTTCTCCTTCACGAGTCTCGAGAAGAGTCTGTTGAACCCCACACCGATACCCCTCTCATTTCTTCCGCTGCCTTATACTCTTCTGCCCAATCTGCCCTAAATGGAAAATCGAAAAATAAATTTAACAAGGGTCGAAATAATGGGCGTTCTGCTTCCAAAGGGGGGGGGGGGTAATACTAATGTTTCTGCAAGCTCTCACTCTTTTGCAGGTAATCAGGGACACTCTCAGGCGTACTTCGGGAATTCTCCCACACCTGGCCATGCTCCGTCTGTTCAGCCAGGCCTCCTTGGTGCACCTCCTGTGCCTTCGTTTGGGACGGGTTCTCCTCAACCGTCCCCTACGATGCTTAGTGCACCTCAGCAGCTCCTTGCTCATCCTTTCCATCAGCCGGCGGCGAACTCACATCAGCACTATTATGGGCTTCCTCAGTCCCCCACTCCGATGCCAGTCTCTCCTCAGTTTATGCAGCATGCACAGCCATCCACGCTTGTGCCACCACCTGCTCAGCCTCCGTTTGGCGGACCTCCGCCTCATCAGCCATCTTTTGGCGGACATGCTTCACAGTACACTGATCTATCTTCTATTTTTCAGGCTATGTCTGTGCAGCCACCTCAGGACAACAACTTTTACATGGACACCGGTGCATCCAGGCACATGACCTTTAATCAAGGTACAATGCAGTCTCTAACTCCTTGTAATTCTAGTTTCATTCAGGTTGGTAATGGTGATGTGGTTCCTGCTAGATATATTGGCCAATGTAAATTACCTTTTTCTCCTTGGCCTCTTATGCTGAAAAATGTCTTAGTATCTGATAAACTCATCAAAAACCTTATCTTTGTCTGACGTTTTACAATTGATAATTCTGTATCTGTTGAATTTGATCCTTTTGGTTTTACTGTGAAGGATCTTAAAACAGGTTCGTTTCTTCAGCGTTGCGACAGTGATCACCATGATCTTTATCCTGTTCTTCCTTCTTCTCCTCAGTCTGCAGTTGCTTCGGCCAACGTTGCTGTCTCTTTTGACGTCTGGCATCGACGGCTAGGTCATCCGGGTGCTGCTGTTTTTCAGTTTCTTTTGTCTCGCAAGTTTATTACTTGCTCTAGTCAAAACTCTTCTTTATGTCATGCTTGTCAGTTAGGAAAACATTGTCGTTTACCTTTTTCTTTATCAGCTACTAAAACTTCTCGTGTGTTTGAACTTATTCACTCTGATCTATGGACTTCTCCTGTTACTAGCTTGAGTGGATTTAAATATTATGTTCTGTTTTTGGATGATTATTCTCATTTCTTATGGGTCTTTCCTTTACGTGCAAAATCAGAGGTATTTTCTGTTTTTAAAACCTTTCGCGCCTATGTTCTAAATCAATTTAAAACGGACATTCAACTTTTCCAATGTGACAACGGTCGTGAGTTTAACAATCAACCTTTTTTGGATTTTTTCAAAACTCATGGCATCAAAATACGTTTTTCTTATCCCTATACGTCTCAACAAAATGGAAAAGCTGAGCGCACCATCCGCACTATTAATAACACCTTACGCACGTCTCTCATCCAAGCCTCTCTCCCGCCCAAATTCTGGGTTGAGGCCCTCCTTTCTGCTGTTCACACCGAGTACCGGGGGATAGCCAATGTAGTTGCTGAAACTGCTTGGTTACGAAACCTCCTACTCGAGTTGTATTGTCCCCTTTCTCGTGCCACCGTTGTTTTCTGTGACAACGTCAGTGCCATGTATCTAGCATCTAACCCTGTTCAGCACCAGAGAACCAAGCATGTGGAAATAGATTTACATTTTGTTAGGGAGCGTGTTGCGATTGGTCATGTGCGTGTTTTGCATGTTCCATCCGCATATCAGTATGCAGATATTTTTACGAAGGGTCTACCTACTAGTTTATTTCTTGATTTTAGAGATAGTTTAAACATTCGTTTACCTCCCGATCAAACTACGGGGGTGTGTTAAATATTTGTATAGTTTAGGGACCCCTCTGTAATATTTCTGTCTATATATTGTGCTCAATACACGCAACCCTAACAATGGGTTTTCCACAATCTCACAGCTTTGACCGATCCCCTCCTTTAATAATCTCTACCCTCCCATGAATTGCGTCAATCATCTGTGATCACGTCCACTGTAACCGTGAGATGAGTGACTGAGATTGTTCCTCATGTTTTCTTAAATTGACATGTTTTTCGTTTTAACCTTCCACTATATATATATATATATATAGGGGTGGGTTCAAATGTGAACCACTTTTTGGTTGTGAACGTGAGGACAACCGAGAGCGTGACACGTGGCGGATGACTAGGCGCCACGTCAAGTCTATAGCGGATGACTAGGCGCAATTCATGGGAGGGCATTGAATTAAAGAGGGGACCACACTCAAAGCCGCCACGTGTCGCGCTCTCGGTTGTCCTCACGTTCACAACAAAAAAGTGGTTCACATTTGAACTTTCCTATATATATATATATATATAGGGGTGGGTTCAAATACAAACCACTTTTTGGCTGTGAACGTGAGGACAGCCCAGAGCGCGCCACGTGTCAGCCTGAATTTTCTGCGACTAAGTTTTATTCATAATGAATAACACTATTATTCAGACTGAATAAAGCGTTATTCAGTATGAATAAAGCTTAGTCACAAAAAATTCAGACTGACACGCACGACTTGTGTGCATAAAGCCCGCGACTTAGCCTTATTCATTATGAATATAGTGTTATTCATTATGAATAACACTAAGTCGCACATGCCAGTCTGAATTTTTGCTATGTGTCGCGCTCTGGGCTGTCCTCACGTTCACAACAAAAAAGTTGTTTGTATTTGAACTTTTCTATATATATATATATATGCACACACACATACATACAATAATTGGGGAATTTGCCGATTTTAGCCCTTTCTCTCTCCTCAATGACAAAACTAGCCATCTCTCTCCGAGTTTGACGATTTTAGCCACCAACCTCGTGACCTCCAACTTCGCGACTACGTGAACGACCAAATTGTAAGAAATTTTATAGAAAGTCACGAAGTCAGCAGGTTCTTGACTTCGTGACTTCGTGACTACCACGCGTCCGAAGGAGAACACGCCGTCCTCAGAGTCGCGAACTAGAAGAATACGTGACTTCGTGAATTCGTACCTTGAGTCAGAGTCGCGAAGTCACGTAGTGGCCGACTTCGCGATTTCGTACCCAATGCCCTTGAAATCGTGCCAAGTGTCCCTGAGTCACGAAGTCGCGAACTCCTCCACTTCGTGATTTCGTGATTTTTTTGGACTTTTACGTGATTCCTTCAGTATACATAAGGTAAAGAAATGAGGGGATGAGAGGAGTAAAGTCAGTAAAGAAATGAGGGGATGAGAGGAGGAGTAAAGTCTATTTTTGTAATAAAGATTACTTTTGGTATATTGAAGTTGTTGTGTTTAAAGAGATCGTGCTTGTGTTTAAGGAAACTGCGTTGGATGCGGATTGTTGGAGGCGGCTCGAGTGACTCCGAAGACTTATTTGTTATTTTTTTAAGTTTACGTTATTGGTTTTTTTTGTTTACTTAGCATAGATAATCGTAGCGTAAATAAATAATTATATATCTGATCGGAAACGGTGTAGCAAATTCAGCAACCTTGAGATGCGTTAGGGGAGTCAGGTAGGCTACCCATAAATATATACATGTCGGCGGTTTACAACAGTTCAAATACATCTTAGAAATAAACCCTGTCCCTAGATCCGTTGTTGCAAGTCCGATTAAAGAAAGACAACATGATATACGACCCGCCAAATGCCAAACATAATTTTTATATTGTCTAAAATTGTATAAAATTTATGGTTGGCATTTGTAGGATTTATCATTTATAGGGTTGTCTTTCTTTACTCGGACTTGCAGCATCGAATCTAGGGACAAGGTTTATTTCTAAGAAGTATTTGGACTGTCGTAACTCGCCGATGGGTATACATTTATGGGAAGCCTATCTGGCTTCTCTAGCGCGTCTTAAGGGGCTTGAATTTGCTCCACGGTTAGCGATCAGATTTATATGTCAGACTTTAAATTATTTAATGTATTAGTTCAAATTATTTAATGTATTAGTTCAAATTATTTAATGTATGAGTTCATATTTTTTAATGTATGAATTTAGAGTTCATATTATTAGTTGTGATTTCAGAATTTAGTAATTTAAATCTGTGGTTGCAAAATTCTTTATTCTTATTATTTTTCATTTGATATCAAGTAACTTTAATTAAAAAAAATCTAACTTTTTTTTAAGTCATGAAACAGTAATTTTTTTTTTAAAAATACAGTGTTAGTGTCATTAAAACCCTAATTAGGGTTAGGATAATTAGAAACATATAACTTACATATTATTTAATGAAATATATAGTGTTAGTGTAATGAAACCCTAATTAGGGTTAGTCTATATAATTAAATTTAATTATATGAAACGCTAATTTAAACCCTCTTTTTTAAACATAGTTATTGGAACCCTAATTTTAAAACCTAATCTTAAATACTAATTATGTCATGAAACCCTAATTAAGTGTTAGTGTTATTAATGTTAGGAATTATGTGCAGAGTTGACAAACCAAGTGATTATATATCCAATGTTACGAGACACTTGAGGGTCACACCTGTGAGGACCTATAAGTCGAACAAGTTAGATGAAACCCCGAAATGGAGAGTTAGGATTTATAATAGTGTATTATAAATCTATTGGGTAATTACAGTCAGAATTACCAAAGTTGGAGGGTTATTAATTAATTAGGATATTATATATTTATTAGATAAATAAATATATAATAATTAATTAATAAGGTTTTTATATATATATATTAGATAAATATATATAATCATAATTATCGTATGCAAATTCTTTTCCAGCTAATTAAAAGGAAAAGGATTAGAGATAATTATAAAAGGAAACTGAATCTTATACAAACTGTATTTTTCCTCCATATAAATAAGGCTTATGGGTTAAGGAAAAATAACAAGCTTTCAGTTAGAAAATCAGTTTGAGTCTCCCTCCTCCTCTCTCTCCCAAACCGGCGCAAAACACACCCCCCCCCCGGTCGGATTTCCGTTTGGTTGTTCGGGTTTCATAAAGTTCAACTAGAAGAACGTTCGTTGGTCGATCACCGGTGGACTAAATCTCGAGCAATCCAGGTAAATTGATCTAACCTGATCTTTTAGGTTTAGAGCTATAAACGATTAAGATCATTAGGCTTTAATGGGTTTTTAGCTTTTATCGCTTCCGCACAAATAAGATCAAAACAGCGTGTTTTTGATCGCGTAGGTTTTATCAGTTTGATTAACCTATGAGATATATCAAACCAGCGAGGTTTGATAGATCTGAGATAATCCTCGAGTCAGTTTGATCCGAGGATACCCACAAAAACCCAACAGTGGTATCAGAGCCATTGTTACTAATCGTTTTAGTTTTTTATCTGTTCATATCAGTTTACCTGTTTATGTGATCCGTTTAAAATCTATCTCTTGTGTATCCAGTTCTTTGAAAAATTTGATTTTTCCAGATGAAAATTCGATTATATCGTTATTGTCTTTATCGTATAAACCCTAATTGATGATCGGCGATGTCTAGGCCACCAGGCAGATCGCCGGCGTTGGTTGTCGACCCAAACACCGGCCAAGACCACCAGCCTGGTGGTATCGGCGGCGGTTGTTGCTGCTCGCACGATCGATGGCCGCACCGCGCATAGCGGTGGCGGCTTCTGGCTGCTGTGACCGAACCGAACACACCACAGTGGTGGAGACGTCGGTTGTAATCGCCGCCGGTAGGCGGTGATAGTGGGTTTTATTCAATTCGCCGGAAAACAACCAGTCACCGGCCAAACCGCATCAAGCGGCGACGGACGCCTAGCCAAACCACCAGAGAGGTGGTGGCGGCGATCTCGTGACTACCAAATCAAACCACCAGCTTGGTGGCAGCAGGCGGTAGACGGCGGTGGCAGGCGGTGTGCGGTGGTAGTGGTGGCCGAAATCAACGACCATGGTGGCAGCGGCTTTGGCCGTGGTCATCAAATCTAGCCATAAAGGCCAACCGCCGGCTGCCCTAAGGCCACGCCAAGGCGGTGGCGATAATTGTTCAATCGCCGAGTAACGGCGGTGATACTTTGATCACCGGCTGGAATCAAATCCACACCACCTCCATAAGCCACAATCTGGTGGAAGGAGAGGCGGTGGTGGCCGTATGGCATTACTCGGCCTTGGCCGAGTTACACCGCGAACCGAGATCGGTTCACCGCAAACCACCAGAAAACCGCAAACGCGGTGGTGGATGGCGGTGTATTGGTGGTGCTCGACGGTATCGCACGATAGCCGTGTCGCATTCGATCAAGACCCGCACCACGTTCGGCCGTAGCCGGATTGTGAATTGACCACAGCTACACCACCAGCGTGGTGGTGACAGCCTTTTGCGGTGATCGGTGGTGGCCACAACCACACCACAGCGTCATGGTGGCGGTACCGGAAAATCAACCAACTGCAGCCGGACCGCCAAGACGGTGGGGCCGTACGGTAGTCGAATCGCACCAAACCACCAATCTTGATGGCGTCGGTGGCGATGGTTGAATGGTGGTTGGTGGCGGCGAGTGGTGTTGACCGGACTGTTTAACAAAACCAAAGCCATCATCAAGCCACCAAGACGATGGTGGTAGGCGGCGGTTCTTGACCGTGGATTGTACCTAGGGTTTTTCCGTTTTTGGGCCTAGTTCAGTTATCAGGCCCAAAACCCAGTTCTTTAGACCAAGTTATGGCCCAAAAGAGCTCGTTTGGTTTTAAAGTTTTTATCCGAAGTTATTTTCCGTTAGACCAAATTATCCAGTTTCATGAACGGTTTTATAAAATTAAATTTTTAAGATAAGCCCAATATTGTGTTTTTTACTCAGAGGCCAGTTTTAAAAAATTGGATCGATAAAACCTATTTGATATAATTTTTGGTAAAAGGATTATTTTTAGCTAAAATGGTTTTAGTTTTGTAAAATAGGATTTATTGTTTATAAATCTCAGTTTTAAGTAAAAACCATTTTTTTCAGTCTAAAGGTTATTGGTTCATAAAACAGTTTGTTTTCGAATCAGTTCTAAAACCAAGTTTTGCGATAATTGAAACAATATAATTTTAACGGATCCAGATTTATTTCTCGTAATTATAATATTGCTTATTTATATAATTGCGTGATTGCTTGAGTTATATATACATCCCAGTTTGAGTTTGTATCTATATCTATTATAGTGTTTTGCCAACCTACATATTCACGGGGAGGCCTGCGTGCCATTTACAACCCCTTATGTAATAATGACCTTAGGATAGAAATTTGTTTTATTCTTTCGGGATAACGAGGCCAGTGGGAGCTGCTTCATCACTACCGGAGTACTAACAAAACATGGCGAGGCCAGTGGGAGCTACGCGAGTTTTGAAGCTTTTAGTAGAATAGGTCATTATTGGTCCCTAGGAAACGTTGGCAAAAACTATAATTAGGTACTATGTGATTAATTATTGTTTAATTGCATGGTTGATTAATTATTTGTGATATCCTGCATGTTAATAGTTTTAAGTAGAGTTGTTACTTTAAAACTAGTTTATATCACAAAAGGAATATAGGTTTTAGTTTCGTTAAACTTTTCAAAACGATAGTTTTTGATTTAAAAAACCTATAGATGATTGTTTTATATAAAAGGCAAGTTGACAAAAACAGTTAGTTTTTAATCAACTAGGTGTGCTGTTAAAACAGTTAGTTTTAATTAGCAGGTAATTTTAGAACAGTTGGTTTTAAAATTACGAGTATGTTTGAAACAGTTAGTTTAAAACATAAGTAGCCTTTATAACAATCAGTTTTTCAAAATCCTGGAAGTAAAGTTTTTTTCAAAACCCCGAAAATCATAGATCAGTAGTGCAACCCATCTAGGGGCACCTTCGGCGTAAAGTACATAGGCGTTGTAAGTGATCACACATTCAACGTTTGTGTTCAAACTGAAGCTGAAGGGGTTACATAACTCTGCGAATTATCTCCGGGTGGTACCGGCCAGAGTATAGTGATCAGGTCCCCAAAATGGTGAGATCTGTTTTGGTACTATAATGTTCACCGGGTGGTACCGGGCCAAAAAGCACTTACAGGGACTAAAACATGCACAGGTAGTTGCCATGGTCCCGAAGAGATCTAGGAGTCATGTCAGCTAGACATGATTGGTAAAAGTCCTTACCTACCGAAATAAATATGGGTCTGGTGGAGCAAGAACATTACGCACATCAGGACGTATGAAATAAGGATCCTAGTCCAATAAATTGATCATTTAAGGGTTTATTGATATTTTATTGGAAATTAGTCTATTTACAGTTGCTAAGACCAAAAGTTTTATTTTGTGTAGATGGCAAGCACTGTTACCAGCACTAACAATCTTTCCCTCCGCTCTATCCTAGAGAAGGATAAGCTGACCGGCTCTAACTTTCTCGACTGGGAGCGCAATCTGATGATTGTGCTCAAACATGAGAGAAAGTGGTATGTGCTTGAAGAGCCACTTGGGGAGGCACCTCCGGCAAACGCTTCGGCCGCTGCCAGAAATGCCCACAAGAAGCACTCGGATGATCTCCTTGATGTTGCCTGTCTGATGCTAGCAACTATGAGCCCAGATCTGCAAGCAGGGCTCATAAATACAAATGCTTATGACATGATCCACCAGCTGAGGGACATGTTCCAGACCCAGGCTCGTACAGAACGTTACGATGCCACCAAAGCATTTAATGAGTGCAAGATGGTAAAAGGGACATCAGTAAGTGACCATGTCATGAAAATGAAACGGCACTTAGATCATCTGGAGAGGCTAGGTCATCCTGTTCCGTTGCAGCTAGCAACAGACACCATACTCAATTCACTGTCAGAAGACTACAGGCCCTTCGTAGTCAATTACAATATGAATAACATGGAGAAAACAATAGCAGAATTGCACTCCATGCTTAAGACAGCTGAACTGAACATGGGGAACAAGAACAAGACTAAGGATGTCTTGATGGTGAAAGACGGAGGGGTTAAAAAGAAGAATGGGCATGCTAGCACCAGTAAAGGAAAATGACCAGTCCAGGCCATCCAGAGTGCACCCAAGAAAGGCAAGGGCAAGGGCAAGGGCAAGAAGGTTAAGCCAAACAAAGCTAGGACCGAGAATCGCTGCTTCATATGCAATGAGATCGGTCATTGGAGGCAAAACTGCCCTAAGCGTCATGAAGCAGGTATGTAAACCTCAGAAAATTTATGATTGCTTTGACTTGTCACTTCTTACTTGTTAGCTTACAAGTGTACTGATACCTAGAGCAAATGATTATTGCAGGAGGTCAGAAATGAAGTGAAGTGCCCAGGAGTTGCCGAGGATTTTAAGTACGAGATGATTTAAGTCAAGACATTTTTGAATTTATAGTTTTAAAACAGTTATTTTTGGGGATTTATGTTTTAAACAATTTTTGGATAATTATATTTTATAATTTCATGGTTTTATTTTCAAAAGTTATTGTCTTGACATTGAAATATCTGATTGTGCTTAGTGTTTGTATGATCCTAGTTGTTGCCTGTTATAGTTACTTCATTAAATTCTATTAAATTGAAAGTAATTTGTATAAAAACTATCAAAACACACGAGATTCCATAGGAATGTGTTTTGAGAATAAAACATTTATGAATAATAGTTTAGTGATCAAAAGGGAGAATTTAGAATATTAACTCAGATAGCGTTAATAACAGTATTTATAAAACTAGAAAGATCCCAAGTTCTGGAATCAGGATTTAATCAAATCCAGTTAAGTTTTATAAAAGAAATTCTCAGAATTAACTAATCTAGTTTGATCAAGTTTTATTATTCAAATGTTTTAAAAAGAGAATTTAGAATATTAACTCAGATAGCGTTAATAACAGTATTTATGAAACTAGAAAGATTCCAAGATCTGGAATTAGGATTTGACCAAATCCAGTTAAGTTTCATAAAAGGAAATTCTCAAAGTTCATTACTTAAAATTAGAATTGACTAATCAAAGTTTTGACTAAGTCAATAGTAAAATTTTGAGTAATAGTTAGTTTTTATATAAACAAGTGGGAGCCCAATTTATTCTCTATCTAGTCTCAGATAAAGAATAAAGGATATAATTATTGATATATCTCGGAATTCATAAATCCAGGTTGGATAAGAATTCATAAGATATAATTTACCCTTTTAGTCAAAAGGGATAAAAGTTTCAAGTTCCTTGAAACAAAGGTCGTGACTGACTTAAAAAAAAATCAATAATTAAAGTGTTGGATTAAAATATAGGATTCCAGTAGATTTGCCAGTATTGCAAATGGAATCTGATTTCAGACAGAAATCATTCATCTACACAGCAACTAAGGAAAGTTGCAGTCTTACATATTCAGGAACTGGAAGTTAGTCCAGGTCTCCAAGTTCATGGAATATGATAAAAGACTAGTTATTGTTTTTAAGAGGTGTTTGCAAAACAATAATTAGCAGATACAAGTAGATCGTATAAACAGACTTGTATTTTGGTTATCACTTTGATTAAAATGGTAAACTTTAATCAAAGGGTTTAAACTGAAGATAGGTGATACTTCATTTTAGACCAGTATCTAACAATCGTTAAATAGATATTATGAAAGTTATTAAAGAAAAGATATTCAATCTTGTTATTATTACAGCGTGTAATATGGACTATACAAGACTGATTTCTTTATCACTTTCACATTTTTTGCATGTTTTAATATATCCAGGAATGAAATCAGTTTCCGATTCTCATTCGAAATCTGTCCGTGACAACTTATCATTGTGGGAGCATGATAAGACGTTAAAGTCATTGTGAACTTTTAGGTAGTTATGATCAGTTGCTAAATAACAGCTACAAGTGTTGTAGACTAAAAGTTGCACAGATATTTGATAGAGTAGCAAATATCGGACGTGATCCGCGGTTGAGATTGCTTCTTGGAGTAAAGTCATAAGTGAATCTCACAGTGGTTGTCCCTATCACCTGAGGTATCTGATTTGATATCATGAGGACTACTGAATTCTTAGTGCACTCAACCGCTACGCCGTAACAGGGTGGCTATAAAGGGTGTAACTAGATTCAGCGGAAGCCGTGGTGTTAAAGGTAGATATGCAAGATGGGATTTGCACCTCTTCTCAGAAGAGAGATATTTCTGGGCCCATCTTGACTGACTAAGTATACTGATGAAGTGCATGGCCATGCCCAAACGAACTGATTGGTTCTTTGTCGTTTACCTATCAGTAAGAGTCAGATAATCAAGAAAACAGAATCTTGAGTATTTAGAGTTGACACCTTCCAAGCTCATACTCACAGATGAAATATCGCGATGCAAAGGGAAAAGCCAAGATATACCCAATCAATGAACAATAGTTTCATAGATACCAATTCCTCACGGAATGTTTATATCACCAGTCTGGGTATAAGAGTTCTTGTAACCTGGTCAGCCTAAGTGCCTGTCTAGGGGCCTCCTTAGGTCAGTATAGTCAAAGGTGGTGTTGCCAACTTGCACAAGTGGGAGTCTGTTAGGAATTATGTGCAGAGTTGACAAACCAAGTGATTATATATCCAATGTTACGAGACACTTGAGGGTCACACCTGTGAGGACCTATAAGTCGAACAAGTTAGATGAAACCCCGAAATGGAGAGTTAGGATTTATAATAGTGTATTATAAATCTATTGGGTAATTACAGTCAGAATTACCAAAGTTGGAGGGTTATTAATTAATTAGGATATTATATATTTATTAGATAAATAAATATATAATAATTAATTAATAAGGTTTTTATATATATATATTAGATAAATATATATAATCATAATTATCGTATGCAAATTCTTTTCCAGCTAACTAAAAGGAAAAGGATTAGAGATAATTATAAAAGGAAACTGAATCTTATACAAACTGTATTTTTCCTCCATATAAATAAGGCTTATGGGTTAAGGAAAAATAACAAGCTTTCAGTTAGAAAATCAGTTTGAGTCTCCCTCCTCCTCTCTCTCCCAAACCGGCGCAAAACACACCCCCCCGGTCGGATTTCCGTTTGGTTGTTCGGGTTTCATAAAGTTCAACTAGAAGAACGTTCGTTGGTCGATCACCGGTGGACTAAATCTCGAGCAATCCAGGTAAATTGATCTAACCTGATCTTTTAGGTTTAGAGCTATAAACGATTAAGATCATTAGGCTTTAATGGGTTTTTAGCTTTTATCGCTTCCGCACAAATAAGATCAAAACGGCGTGTTTTTGATCGCGTAGGTTTTATCAGTTTGATTAACCTATGAGATATATCAAACCAGCGAGGTTTGATAGATCTGAGATAATCCTCGAGTCAGTTTGATCCGAGGATACCCACAAAAACCCAACAATTAAAACCCTAATTAGGGTTAGGATAATTAGAAACATATAACTTACATATTATTTAATGAAATATATAGTGTTAGTGTAATGAAACCCTAATTAGGGTTAGGATAATTATAAATTTTTTTTCATTGTATTAACATTAATATAAAAGAAATATAGTTATTAAAAATATTTTTTGATTATAGCTGATAAATTAGTTTTTGAAACCCTAATTATATGAAACACTAATTATATGAAACCCTAATTTTAAACCTTTTTTTTTTAAAACCGTAATTAAAAAAATATACGGTTAGTGTATATAGGAACATATAATTTACCTAACTAATTAATTGGTAGTGTCATGAAACCGTAATTAAGGTTATGAAACACTAGTTTTAAAAAAAATATATGGTTAGTGTCATTAAAACCCTAATTAGGGTTAATGTATATAGGAACTTATAATTTACTATTATTAAAAAAAAATATAGGCTTAGTGTCATGAAAACCCTAATTAGGGTTAGTCTATATATTAAATTTAAATATATGAAACCCTAATTTAAATCCTCTTTTTAAACCCTAAATAAAAAATATATAGGGTTAGTGTCATGAAACCCTAATTATATGAAACCCTAATTTTAATCCCTAATTAAGTCATTAAACCCTAATTAAGTCATGAAACCCTAATTATATGAAACACTAATTTTAAACCCTCTTTTTTAAGCCCTAATTAGGGTTACGAAGCCCTAATTATATGAAACACTAATACATTAATTTATAAATTTAATTCATTTAATAAATAGTAGAATAACATATATTTCAAACATCCATAAACAAATACATAAAACTAGATGCATAACTTATACGGAAAAATTAATGGAACGTTCATCTATCTCAATAACCTTCGTCTTGAAGGTACTCGGGATATCGTTCTCTAGCTTCTTCTATAAATTCTGAAACATGTTCAACGCTCTCCATAAGTTCTTCTTGTTTTTTAATGAGATTCCATTTTTCGACTCCATCATCCCATATCTTTTTCTCCTTTTTCTCGATTTTTCGCTTTGTATCAGCGACCCACTTTTCCTTCTTCATGATCTGTTCATTTGCATTGTGGATCCATACCCGAGCCTCGTCAATCCTATTTTGAAACACCGCTTGTTTATTAGAAAGGTCGATCATTTTTATGCCGCAATCTTTCATACGCCCATTGGCCCTCTTTAGCTCATCTTTAATCTCTTCAGTTATCACCTCTGGCCATTTCACATAGGGGGGTTCGTCAGATGGCGTCGGTATGTTGGAAGAAGAAGCCATTGAAGATGTATAGAACTTCCAAAAGGCAACCCATTTAAATAAGAGGGACGATCACAAAGTCATCACGTAATCGAGTACAGGTCACAAAGTCGAGTACAGGTCACGAAGTCGAGTACAGGTCACGAAGTCGAGTACAGGTCACCATGTCGAGTACAGGTCACCATGTTGAGTACAGGTCCCAGAACTCTAAATTTCAATAATCAAATATGTTAGAGATTGAGATAGCAATAAGTCACGAACTCTAATTTAAACCCTAATTAGGGTTAGGATAAATAGAAACATATAATTTACATATTATTTAAAAAAAATATATATGGTTAGTGTAAGTGTAAGATGAATCAATCTAGCATGAGAAATGATAGATCTAGTAGAGAGAGAAAGTAGAGAGAGAAAATGTGGAACTCATATGTCATTGATCTTGAAAGACTTGCTATACAATACAAGGCAATGAGGTATTTATACCTCATTCCTAGAAAATAGAAAAATGTTCACAAATGGTCCCTCAACTTCTATTATAAATCTAACACTAACAATCTCCCCCTTTTATAAAAGAAGGAGGGACATACAAAAGAAACAAACAACTACTTGACTAAGATTGCTTCACGGAAGGCTTTCTCAACTTGAACTTGACTTCTGCAAATCTAATATCATTTCTCAGCTTCAATCTTCTCTCTATCTCCTTTACAAAATGTTTGATCAACACCTTGTTTGCAGCTGAGATATCATGTACTTTATGCCTATCCATTTGCAATCTTGTATTCAACCCATCCATCACCATCTTTAAAGTGTCGTCACAAAATAACATCACTTCATGAGAGTACATCCTCTTCTTGTTGCCTAGAGAATCTGGATATACACACGAGATCTTGGTTTCATCTGCATCATAGAACACTGTGTACAAGACAAAGTCCTTTTCTTCACCAACCAGACTCCTTTGTGGTTTGTGACAGAATAACTTTGATGACCAATTCTCCAGTCCCAGTTGAAAGTCATACAGATGAGCCAATGATATTGAAGCCTTGACATGTCTAACAATAGCCGTTAGAGCAATTACCTCCTCCTCTGTTCTAAATGCTTTACCTTTGAGATCATATAAAATCCCAAAGATCACATCAAAGCTCACATCTTGAAGATCAGCTTCTGTAATCACATATTCCTTCCCATCATCTCTGGTGAACGTAATTACTGGGTACCAATATGCACTCAATCTGTTGGTCTTGTAACTCTTTACTGCAACAAATTTGTAGTCTGACACCAAAGCTTCTCTTCTTTGCTTTTTCACCTTTCTCATGTGCACATACTCTGTTATCAACTCTTTTCTCAGATTCTCTATACCATACAACCTCACATAACTCAGCTTCCGCTCATGATAACAAAACCGGCTTTTGTACCTTTCCTCCAAGTACTTCCCTATGGCTCTAGTAAATCGGTTCCATTCAGTTCTCTTTAAGAATTTCCCTGAGCTAGCCTTCATTCTTTCCCATAACTCCACCTTCTTCGGATCAACTGGCATCAAATCATCTTGCGGCAACACTTCTTCTAATAACGGACCTTCCACATCATCCACAGGCTTTTCTTTCTCAAAGTCAAATTCTACATCATCAAACATATCTTTCAATCTAATGTCTTCTACACACCTTGCCTCTTGAACCTCCTCATTCGGCACTTGATAATCTCTAATTTCAGAAGCTACATTCTCAAGTAGCGCTAGAACTCTATCTATTTCAGATGTAGAACTAGACGCCCCTGAAAACTTCACTCCTCTTTCTTCAGTTCTTTCTTCTGGTATCTCTTCTTGCACCGACCCCAAAAAGTCTAGAGTAGACTGTAAGACTGGTTCTGATTCCATCTCTTCACCTCCCGCTAGAACAATTGCATCTCTATGTCTTGCAGGTTGTTTCTCTCTCGGAGGCCTTTCCTCAAACCTGTCAACGATCCGTACATTCGACGTGGTTGGTACCCTAGATGGCTCACTTTCTAATCTCCTTCTTTTCCTCTCCCCCTCATGACGATCATGATCATCATGATCATCATGCCGTCTAGTGGTCCGTCTAGCAGCAACTTGACAAGTTTCCTCAATACCTCGAATACGATCCGATAACTGTGATAAGCCATCAGTGAACATCTGGTTAATATCAGTAAAAGTCCGTGTAAGAGAAGCATCAAGAGTAGCCTGAAACTGCTGGAATTCCGTATGTGTAACCAAGTGAGCCTGAGACCGTTGCTCTTGAATAACACGTTGTTGCAGAGCAGTCTGTTGTTGTAAGATACCCACAAGATCACTATCTTCAGCTGAACCCGACTCCAAAAGTTTAGAGAACAACAAGCCCTTCAACTCCGGAATAGTAAGAGAATCAGCCGCTGACTGAGAAGGCTGTGAAGGGGGATCAGGCATCGGAGCTTTGCCTTTAGCTAACAAAGCTACTTGCTTCTCTAGAGCAGTAATTCGGTCCGTTTGCTGTTGAATCACATTCGCCATCTGTTCATTGTTGGCTCGATACATGGAACGTGTAATCAATTGGTTTGCAGTTGCTACAACATGAATACGAGAAAGATCAACATCTGGAGCAGAAGATGGTGCAGACAATGCAGATACTGTGGAAGATGTGGAAACCGGAACTGAAGTAGATGAGAAACTACCAATGGGTGTTGAGGAAGAACCCAATATAGTAGATTGTTGCCTTAACTCCGTGATAATAGAGGATGTGGGTAAACTAACACCGAGGTCACTGAGACTTCTCGTTGATCCAAGAGTAGAACTCAAGGAACCCATGTTCAGTGTTGGCATGATGTTAGCGCTGATGGGATTTCCCTCCGATCCTGGCAAGCCCGCAACAAATGCAGAACTCACTACGGTGGTTCCGGCAGGGCTACTAAAGCCTCCTGCAAAGGTGGTTTGCACCTGTGTCCTAGACAAAGAAAGATTTACATTTGAAGCAAGTGGTTCTAGACTCGATGAGTGAACAAGTGAAGTCGTGGGCGGGGGCAGCTGGCTCACTGTGTCGGTACCACCAACCTCCAAGTGAGGAATGGGTACAAGATGTGGTAAAACCCGTGAGAAGTTGAAACTACCGTTTGTTGAGAAACGGTAGAGTGGGTGAGTTGGGTTGTGCATTGCATGAGTGGGGATCTCATGTCTTTTTCAATAGGCGGTGGCAACATATGCTCACCCCTAGATGATGTGGCTACCCAGCTAGACTCGGCTTGGAAAGGGGTTTGTACTTCTTTTCTAGCCCCTATCTTGTTAGGATTATGTGCGAGACAGTAACAGGGTTATCGTGTCCAATGTTATAAGACACTAGTAGGTCACACTGCTGCACACCAAAATGAGAATGTTTGGATTATGGGAAATAATTAATTAGTCAATTAATTATTTAGAGAGAAAAGGAATAAATAAATAATTAGTTTAATTATTTATAATTAATTAATCAGTTAGATTAATTAAAGAGGATAATTATGGAAGTTATTTCAGAGATAATTACCAAGAATTATATATGGAATCAAACACTGCTTGTTTTGTCCATATAAATAAGGGGTTAAGGGTGTCAGTTGATTCATTCAGTTCTAAAAACCCTGAAAAACCTCTCTCTCTCTCTCCCCTAAAAACCGGCGCCAAATCCAGTAGGAGAAAAGTTCGCGTTCGTTTTTTTTCGGGTAATCCTCGGTGGTGGTCTAGCAACCCTCTCAACCGGTGCCAGTAGCGGTGTACTCCCTGCTTGCGTTTCGGAGTTATTATTCGCAAAGGTAATTCACCAAAACACCCTTTATTGTGTCTGTATGGTTTGGGATTGGATCCTCGATTGGGAATCGGGTTTTATTCCGCTGTGCATGTTCTTGTATCCCTCGATTCCCAACAGTGGTATCAGAGCCACTTCCTAAACCTAACAGATCAGGTTTAAGCTGTTTGTTGATTATTTAGGTTTTGTAAAAATCATTGTTTTTCATATTTAAAAATCTGATTTTTGTAAACCTAACGAAACGACGATCGGCGGCGGAACGGCGGCAGTTAGCCGGCCGGACCTCCAGGCCGATCGCCGTCAATTCTCTACCGGCCGCACCACCCGATTGGTGGCTGCGGTACCGGCTGTCATGGTAGTCGCCGGCCACACCACCCGCTTGGTGGTTGTGGCGTCGGCCGTAGTAAACCGCGAACGAAAAAACCACCACCGCACCACCGAATGTGGTGGCGGTGGTATCGATCGAACCAAGCCGACGATCGGCGAAAGGTAGCCGTGATCGACCACCTAGGCGGTGGCGATCGATCGGAGGGATTTGGGGGCAGCGGCGATCGCCGCCTGCCTGTCGAATCGGAACCAATCGCACCACCAGTTACGGTGGTGGCGGCGCTCTCGTCGCGGGTTTGCGGCGGCGGTGGTG
This sequence comes from Centaurea solstitialis, assembly GCA_030169165.1. Classification (NCBI taxonomy): domain Eukaryota; kingdom Viridiplantae; phylum Streptophyta; class Magnoliopsida; order Asterales; family Asteraceae; genus Centaurea; species Centaurea solstitialis. The sequence goes on along the minus strand of CM058044.1, from coordinate 13,862,529 downwards.
GCTTTCCAGCCGCTGCTGTCGCCGACGGGTTGTGATTGCGGTGGGCGGCGGTGGTGGCTTCTTAGCTGCTGCCGTCGCCGAACATTCTGGTGGCAGTGGTGGTTGCTGCGGCGGTGGGTAGCTGTCGAAGTCACCGCTGCCGGCGGTAATTGCGGGAGAGACGAGCGGCGGTGGTGGCAATTACGTCATCATCGTCGCCGGCGTTGAAAAAACCGCCGATCGACGACCGAGTTTCGGCGGATCGGTGGTAATTCGATGACGAATTTAGTTTCGTTATTATCGTTAACGGGTATCAGTTTGAAATCCGTTTCCGGATAATCTTTCGAATTAAGGATCGTTTTTATCAGATAAGTTTTAAAACGATTCAGGATTAGTTTAATTAATTTGTTTTAAATTAATTTATGTTTTTATAATTATCCGGTTAAAATTCAGTTGTATTTTAATTTGTTTAATTATGATAAGTCATAGCTGAACCCTTTAAGACCCGTGGTTGTGTTTATTTTATTTATCCGTTTTAGAATAGTTGGGAGGCCTGCGAGCCATTTACAACCTTTTTGTAATTTTAATGTTTTATTAGACTAGTTGGGAGGCCTGCGTGCCATTTGAACCCATTTGTAATAATTATTTTAATTACATCGAGACGGAGACAAGAACGACGACCATGGATCTCGGAGCCAGTGGGAGTGCCAGAAGTTGAAGACTTTTGTCACTTAGGGTTGAGACCGTTGTTTTGTGTTGGCTCACAAAGCAACATTAGTTTAAGGGTTTAAGCTATGACTGTGCTTTTTATATTTAAATTGCGTGGTTGTTTAAATTACGTAATTGTTATTAAATATAAATTGCCCTTTTGAACGGATTGTTTAAAAATTAAAAGGATACAAATACAGTTAGTGTTTGGATCCAGTTTTTCAAAGGTTTTGAAAAAGGGAAACTGGCAATTTAGACCCTTGTTAAAAATCATAGATTAGTAAGTGCAACCCACTTTAGGGGCACTTCCGGTGTAAGGTACATAGGGCGTTGTAAGTGCACACACTATGAACGCCCGTGTTCAAACCGAAACTGGATGGTGATAAAACTCTGCGAATTATCTCCGGGTGGTACCGGCCAGAGTTTGTCCAGGTCCCGGGTGGTGCAATCTATTTTGGTAATTATTTATTCACTGGGTGGTACCAGGCCAAAATGCACTAGAGGGACTAAATATGCACGGATTATTAATATCCGATGTCCCGACGATCTAGAAGTCGTATTTTCAGATAGGAATACGATTGGTATAGCGTTACCTACCATAGATCGCATGAGTCGGTTTGACATGATCACATGCTTCCCGACACATGTGAAATATGGATTCTAGTCTAATAAATTTATTCTAAGGGTAATAATTTATTAGAATTATATAATTACAAACTAAAGTGGAATTTATATTCTTCTGTAGATGTCTCCAATTAGCATTCCGTTTTATTCACCTGAGGAATCACTTCGCCTTATTACGGGCAAGTGGAAGCTTACGGGCCAGAACTTTCCAGTTTGGAAGTTGCACTTACAGAATGTTTTGAGTGCCCAGGGTAAGATTTATGTGATCAATAAGCCCATGTCACGACCCAAAAACAATGCCCCAGAAGAGGAATTTGCTGAATATTTCAGATTCATGGCAGATGAGTCGGATGTAATGTCCATTCTAGTTTTCTCTATGTCACCCGAGTTCACGGGAGACTTAAGAGTAAAATTCTGTCACGAGGTCGTAAGGAATGTAGAAAACCAGTTAGGTTTCTACAAGCACACGGGCAAGCTTTTGATCATGCAAGAGATTCTCTCCCTGAAGCTACAGAAGGGTCAGTCAGTTAAAAACCATCTTGTTGATATGAGAAGGCTTTTTAAGTGTTTATCACGTCTGGGGTACAAGATGACTCAGGAGGAGTTAGTGTATCTCATGTGGTTCTCCCTCACAAAGGAAGTTCAGGACACAGCTAGTGCCTACATGAAGGAACCAAAGAACGACGTGGATAAAGTTCATGAAGATATCCTGGCCAGTCTAGAGCCAGTACCCGAACCTGCGAATCTCATGGACACTGATATAATTGATGAGCTGGGAGATCTGAGTTGCCCAGAATGCGGCAGCGAGGATATTTGCGAGCACTCGATGAACATCGACCAGATGGATATCGGTTTACCCGATACTCCAGGTATCTTTATGATAGATTGCTTAATCACTTCTTATGAATCATGGGTAATTGATACAGGCAGTGGTAACCACATTTGTAATCATTTACAGGGATTCACTAGAAGAAAGACTCTGAGGAAGGACCGTTCGAACCTACGAGTTGGCGAAGGCACTCCGTTGATTGCTGAAGCCGTGGGATCTTATAGTCTTAGTTTACCCTCGGGTCTAGTTTTGGAACTGGATAATTGTTATTATATTCCAAATATGATTAAGAATGTATTGTCTTTTGATTTGTTGGTAGACCAAGGCTTTTATTATAAATATTCTTATAAAATGATTTCAGTCTTTAAAGATAATATTTTCTATTTTAAAGCTACACCCGTAGATGGTCTATACACTGTAAATCTTAAAGACAACAATAGTGAAATCTATCATATAAGTAAGCGATCCAAGGATATTGAGGATCAGACTTACCTCTGGCATTGTCGTTTGGGCCATATAAACAAGAAACGTGTTGAACTACCCCTAAAAGGAGGTTTTCTTGGCAATTTCGACTATAAACCTTTTGATAATTGCGAATCTTGTTTATCTGGCAAAATGACAAAGCAACCTTTCAACAGTGAGAATGAAAGGGCTACTGACTTGCTCGAAATAATCCACACAGATGTATGTGGACCTTTCAGTCATGTAGCAAGAGGAGGATACCGGTACTTCATTACCTTCACTGACGACTTCAGTAGGTATGGTTATGTCTACTTGATGAGACATAAATCTGAAACCTTTGAGAAATTCAAGGAATATCAGAATGAAGTACAGAATCTACTTGACAAGAGGATCAAGTTCTTACGGTCAGATCGTGGTGGCGAATATCTCAGTGATGAGTTTGACAATCATCTGATGGAGTGTGGGATTGTATCCCAACTTACACCTCCGTATACACCTCAGATGAACGGTGTATCAGAAAGGAGAAATTGTACTTTGCTTGACATGGTACGAACGATGATGTGTCATTCTTCGCTGCCAATATCATTCTGGGGACAGGCGCTCGAAACAGCAACACACATACTGAACAGAGGGCCAACAAAGTCGGTAGAAAAGACTCCATACGAGTTATGGAAGGGTAAGAAACCCAACATATCTTTTCTGAAAATTTGGGGTTGTGAGGTTTACGTCAAACGACCTACCTCAGAAAAACTCAAACCCAAATCCGACAAGTGTTTCTTCGTTGGATATCCCAAGACCACCGTGGGATATTATTTCTACAACCCTGAAGAGAACAAAGTGTTTGTTGCTCGAAATGGAAAATTTCTGGAAGAAGAGTTTCTCAGTTTAGAGAACACCAGAAAGGATGTAGATCTACAGATAGTAGACGAAGAAAGCACTACACCAGTTGTTGAGCCAGAAATTCAACATAATAATGTTGAACCTCAATCAGAGCCGATTGAGGAAATGCAAACACAGGACCTTCGCAGATCCAGCAGGGTAAGACAAGAACCAGATAGGTATCTTGGGTTCCTAGTCTCTCAAGATAGCGGAGACTTAAATGAACCAACATCCTATGGAGAAGCTGTGTCAGGCAGAGAGTCTGAACAATGGCAGGAAGCCATGAAGACCGAGATGCAATCCATGTACGACAACCAAGTCTGGGAGTTGACTGTTTTGCCACAACACTGTAAGGCTGTTGGACGCAAGTGGGTTTTCAAGAAGAAAACCGACATGGATGGGAATGTACACACCCTCAAAGCCAGACTGGTTGCAAAAGGATTCACGCAAACTCATGGCATTGACTATGATGAAACCTTTTCACCAGTGGCAATGTTGAAGTCAATTAGGATTCTTATGGCCATCTCAGCATACTTTAATTACGAGATTTGGCAAATGGACGTCAAGACAACCTTTCTAAATGGAAAGTTAACAGAAGACGTCTATATGGAACAACCAGAGGGGTTTGAAGATCCTAAGAATCCTAATAAGGTGTGTAAGCTGCTAAAATCCATTTATGGATTGAAGCAAGCATCTCGAAGCTGGAACTTACACTTTGATGAGCGAATCAAAGAGTTTGGTTTTACTAAAAGTGAGTTCGAGCCATGTGTTTACACTAAGTTCAGTGGGAGCATAGTAACCTTCCTGGTCTTGTATGTAGATGACATACTACTCATAGGAAACGATGTACCAACTTTATAGAGTGTTAAGGAATGGTTAAGTAAATGTTTCCAGATGAAAGACCTTGGAGAAGCCGCTTATATACTCGGTATAAAGATCTACAGAAACAAATCTAAGCGGCTTATCGGACTAAGTCAGAGTACATACATTGACAAAGTACTGAAGAGATTCAGGATGGATGAATCCAAGAAAGGATTCATTCCAATGCAACATGGCATAGTGTTAAGTAAAACACAGTGTCCTGTTTCTAGTGAAGATCAGGACAAGATGAAATCGGTCCCATATGCTTCAGCAATTGGATCGATTATGTATGCCATGCTATGTACTAGGCCCGATGTTGCTTACTCAGTAAGTGTTACGAGCAGATACCAACAGAATCCGGGTGAACCCCATTGGGTGGCTGTCAAGAACATTCTTAAATATCTGAGAAGAACGAAAGAAATGTTATTGGTCTTTGGAGGTTCTGAGGATGAAATTAGTGTCACAGGATACTCTGACGCTAGTTTCCAGACCGACAGAGATGACTTCAGGTCACAGTCAGGGTATGTCTTTACCCTAAACGGAGGTGCGATCTCATGGAAGAGCTCGAAGCAGGACACGATTGCAGACTCAACTACAGAAGCAGAGTACATTGCAGCATGTAATGCGGCAAAGGAAGATGTCTGGCTAAGGAATTTTCTATCGGATCTCAGAGTGGTTGCCAGTATCTCGAGACGGATCGATATATTCTGTGATATCTCAGGAGCCGTGGCGCAAGCAAAGGAACCTAGAGAGCATCACAAGTCGAGACACGTGCTCAGAAAGTATCACCTCATCCGAGAGATCATTGGAAGAGGAGATGTAAGAATATGCAAGATTCCAACAGAAGACAATGTCGCAGATCCGCTGACAAAGCCACTAGCAAGGGCAAAGCATGAGGCACATGCGAATTCCATTGGGATGCAGTACCTGGAAGCCAGTAGCTAGTACTTAGTTTATTAATTATTACTATAGTCTAATTTAGAAACAATGTAATCATGTAAAGTTTTTATTTCACAGTGTGTTGGAAATAAATGGAGGTTTTATTTTCATGATTGTTCTAAATTAACTATTTTTTGCATATTTAACGTATCCATGATTTTACAAAGTCTTGTATGAAATCTAAATTTCTGTAGCCACCTGTTGAAATGGGAATTTCAATAGGGAGTTTAACGCTATTATAAATACTTGATGATTTATTCAAAGTAGAGAATAAAAGCACAAGTGATGTGACCAAGTATTTATAGATACTCATCAGAGTGTTTGGGTATTGGAAGTGACCAGTAATCAAGTCTGCTTCATGGAGCCTCAGTCATAAGCACTGACTTGATAGGTTGTCCTTAGACCTGAGATACTTGGTTTGGAAACGCGAGGACTACTGTATTATTAGCACGTACTAACGCTGCACCGTAACAGGGCAGCCATACGGGACGTGACTAGATGCAGCGGAAGCCGTGGATCCAAATGCAAGTAGTCAAGAAGGGATTTGCACCTCTTTTAAAAGGAGAGATATTTCCGGGCCCCTTGACGATTAAGATTGGCAGAAAACGCGTGGCCACGCTCGGATAGAATAACAGGGGTTATTTAGTAATATCCGTTACTGCAGGCAATCGAAATCAGAGTCAAGAAATACTTGATTTTAAGAAATGAATCCTCCACTCCATGTCTTAAATCACTTTAGAAATATCGTGTGCAAAAGGAATGAACCTGTGTACAAATTCAAGCGTGAATTGTATCTCTGGATATAAGAGATCTTATAACCTGGTTAACCTAAGCGTCTGGCTAGGGACCTCCTTAGGCGAATGATAACAGTTCAGTTACATGTCTAGCACAAGTGGGAGTCTGTTAGGATTATGTGCGAGACAGTAACAGGGTTATCGTGTCCAATGTTATAAGACACTAGTAGGTCACACTGCTGCACACCAAAATGAGAATGTTTGGATTATGGGAAATAATTAATTAGTCAATTAATTATTTAGAGAGAAAAGGAATAAATAAATAATTAGTTTAATTATTTATAATTAATTAATCAGTTAGATTAATTAAAGAGGATAATTATGGAAGTTATTTCAGAGATAATTACCAAGAATTATATATGGAATCAAACACTGCTTGTTTTGTCCATATAAATAAGGGGTTAAGGGTGTCAGTTGATTCATTCAGTTCTAAAAACCCTGAAAAACCTCTCTCTCTCTCTCCCCTAAAAACCGGCGCCAAATCCAGTAGGAGAAAAGTTCGCGTTCGTTTTTTTTCGGGTAATCCTCGGTGGTGGTCTAGCAACCCTCTCAACCGGTGCCAGTAGCGGTGTACTCCCTGCTTGCGTTTCGGAGTTATTATTCGCAAAGGTAATTCACCAAAACACCCTTTATCGTGTCTGTATGGTTTGGGATTGGATCCTCGATTGGGAATCGGGTTTTATTCCGCTGTGCATGTTCTTGTATCCCTCGATTCCCAACATATCTCACTCTCATCAATTCTTTTATCTCCCCCAACACTCAACCTCACATCCGATTTTTCAACTAAATCTCCCTCAGCCATCCTTATGTCACCCTGAGTCAACAAAGGACTCGAGCCTCTATCAGGCATATCATCATCATGGTCATCATTATCATCATCATCATCATCATGGTCAGCATCAGCAATTGCTTCAATACTATCTTCAGAAGAGGAGTCATATCCCATAAGTCGTTGAAGACGTTGTGCCAACTCATTCGGAGAGTAGCACTGTGCATCTGAGATATCCACCAACGGTTGAGACAACTCAAGTAACGACTCGGCAACCTCCTCTATGTCAGGAAATTCACCCACAAATTGCTCATTGACCGGAGATAGAGCAAAATCATCCATATTAGCCTCCACATTCGTGTGTAAAATCGGAGACGTAGCTCCGTGCTCATCTTCAAGAGTAGCAAACACATCATCCATCTGAACCGCTGAACTGATTTGTCCAAGTTGAACGGCTACATTGAGAGTGGATGAGTGAGCTAACTGATCAGAATGGACCCCACCGGCACCCCTCTCGGTATTTTCCCTCAACACACCCTGACCAAGATCCCGTGATCGTTGGTCCCTAGGAACTATACCCTCACTTCTAGGAGCTATGACACCTTGGGTAGGTCCCTCCGGCTCTGGTTGGACCATAGGTGGAAACCTAGCCCTATACGCTCTCACACACGCCACATTCTGATCAGCATAATCTAAAAGTTCAGAAAATAACGGAACCTCCGGAGGAAAAGTCTTCTTCGGATATCGAATAGACTGCATGTCATGGATCTTGACCTTTTCCGCATCTGACCGGCGCGGAATATCTTGATTCTGACGCATTGCACTTGCAATAATAGTGCTGAGAAACCTCGGGTATGGCAGGTGCTTTTGCTTTTTCGCTAACAGCTCCTTTAGATCGTAAAAAATCAACGAAGCATAATCGTAATGCTTGTTGAATAAGACTCCATAAAATAGAACCAAAAAGGATTGCGTCGCCGTGTCTTGAGCCGTCCGCTTGCCAGTCAAACATCTACTTAGGATTGTGAACAACGTGTTGTATGTCGGAGGTAAGTGGGATTTGTTGAACTGAGATGGTGCATTGATCGCCTGCAGGTGACCAACGGATTCAACACCGGCCATTGCAACTTCCAATGATGCAAATGGTTCAAACTGATTTGCATTGGGACGACTATTTGCTTCCGGAAAGCCTAGTACCCGGCGAAATTTGTTGACTCCAAAACTGATGTTGTAGTGATCTAGCTTAGCCGTAAAATGATGATTCCCCGGATCAGCATGAAACTGCAGCGTGTGCCATACTTGTTGCACATATATCAAAGGAACTTCAACTGTCCGTGTAAGTACAGTGTACAGTGGATGATTTCGTAAAATGGCAGTAATCACCGGAGCCTTCAGAGATGCATTTGGATTGAAAGGAACATTGTTCGATATCGATGGTTGATATAACGACGGACGAATCAGTTGTCTATCCGCATCAACATTCGGATTAGGTGGAGATGATTGTACGGAGATAATATCTGAGATCGCCATATCATCGGAGTCTGGGAAATTGTAATCTTCCATTTCTGTAATTCATAAAAATCATTAGATTTATCTTTTATGCTTAGATTTTACGAAAAACAAATTTACGTATGAAAACAAGAAATTCACACAGTGTGGGACTTGAGAAAAAAATGTACCAATCGAAAGACCATTGATCAAAATAATGAACTTGTATTGTTTTAAGTATATATAAGCCTTCCAGTTGTTTAAAAATTTTAAACTTCAATTAACCACGTTTTTAACCAATATGTTGCATGTTCTTTAACAATGAAGGACTTATACATATTATGTTTACTAAGTTCAATACATTGTCGAGTTGAAGGTCAATCTTAAGGTCAAAAATATGAAGTCCAATGTCTCAAGTCCTTATGATCCGGAACAACGGGTCATTCACACGTTTAGGTTTAAAGAATGTCAAGAATACAATCCCGAGATGTGAACCCGTGTTTTAAGATAAGTTGATACAAACATTTTCAACCTACTAGCCTAATCGGTATATGACCGAGTGAATACCTATAGGCTTCGTAGAACCCTGGATACGTATACAAAACACACACGACAGAAAATACAAGGCAGGTTCTTGAACTTGACAGCAGCAACTTGAATAGATCCGCACGAGTTTGAAATTCCAGAAAGATTGGAATTGTGAATCGAAACAATGTATTTATAAGAAAGATTGAAAACTGATATCTTAGTCATGATGACAAGGACACGTGGCAGTCAACAATTGGACCTACCATGACTCGAGCGATAAATCAGGTTTTCAAAAAGCCGCTCGAGACATGTGAAACGGCTCGAGATACATGTCTCGAGTGTATGTCTCGAGTCCCACTCGAGATACCTTCAACTAGTATAAACCAATATATAAGAAAGGCTCGAAATATATCTGAACCGACTCGAGATACATCATGGCTCGAGACACCACTCGAGTTACGTTCAAGCTAATAAGTACCAGCACAAACGATGAGACTCGAGATATATCTCGAGTGGATGTCTCGAGTCATCACTCGAAATACTTGTAACAAGATATGAGTAAAAAGAAACCAAAGACTCGAGATGTTTGACTCGAGATATGTGGCTCGAGTTAGATAACTCGAAATACAAACTGATAAAGCTAACTCCTACTCAACTCGAGTTGCACGACTCAAATGGTTAGACTCGAGATACATGGCTCGAGATGTGTGGCTCGAGATGTGTGACTCGAGATGCATGGCTCGAGATGAATGTGCTCGTGATTGACTCGAGTCAAAGGACTCGAGTAGCATGACTCGAGTTAAATGTGCGCGATATGTGTGGCTCGAGTGAAAGTCGTGTAACACGAGTTGTGTGTGCTCGAGTTAATGTCTCGAGTTGAATGACTCGAGTTGAATGACTCGAGTTGTTTGGCTCGAGATGGATGGTGTGGCTCGAGTTATATGACTCGAGTTTGATGGTGTGGCTCGAGTTATATGACTCGAGTAGTGTGACTCGAGATTGATGGTGTGGCTCGAGTTGAATGACTCGAGCTGAATGGTTCGAGTTGTTTGACTCGAGTTGAACACTTCGAGATGTCCAACTCGAGTTAGATGAATCCATTGTTCACAGCTCGAGGCAATTACTCCCCCTACCATAATGCATCCATAATACTCCCCCTAAAACTGTGTATACCTGAATTTACCTGTTCGAAGCAAAAACCACAGCAACTGTACTCACCTGTATCAGATAAGCTCCCCCTTGACAAAACCATATACTCAGAAGAAACAAACACATTAGGAATCATAAGGAAAAAGAATGAGAAAAATACCAAAAACAATCAACTTGAAACAAAAAATAACAAAAGAAACAAATAAACTACATTTCAAAATATACATAGAAGTTCAATGACCATACTGAATTCAGTATTCCAGTATACTGCTATGTATAAGAAGAAATACAGATTATACGATCTTTTTGTCAATCATACCAAGTCTAGAGATGAGAAATTTAAAACGTTTCTCATCTAGAGCCTTAGTAAACAGATCAGCAAGTTGATATTCAGTATTGACAAAATACAGCTCTATATTTTCTTTTTCCACGTTGTCCTTTAAGAAATGATACCTGATATCAATGTGTTTGGTTTTCGAGTGTTGAACCGGATTAGCAGAGATGGCAATTGCACTCTTAGAATCACAATAGATGGGAATCTTTTTGTATTCAAGACCATAATCACGAAGTTGCGACTGCATCCAAAGTACTTGCGAACAGCAACTCGCTGCAGCAACATATTCAGATTCCGCAGTAGAGGTAGAGACACACTGTTGCTTTTTAGAAGCCCATGAAACCAACTTATTTCCCAGGAATTGCAAATGACCTGATGTACTCTTCCTGTCCATATTGCAGCCTCCATAATCAGCATCAGTATACGCTTGTAGCTCAAATCCAAGACCTTTTGGATACCAAATGCCATAATAGGGAGTCCCCTTTAAGTATCGAAAAATACGCTTAACTGCAGCTAAGTGAGACTCCTTTGGTTTGGCTTGATATCTAGCACACACACATGTTGCAAACATGATATCAGGTCTGCTGGCAGTGAGATACATTAAAGAACCAACCATACTTCGATAATTCCTCAAATCTACATCCTTTCCTTCATGATCTGGGCCAATTGAATTACCCGTAGCCATTGGAGTTCCTATCGAATGACATCCAGACATATCATACTTCTTCAGTAAATCAAAGATATACTTGGATTGATTTATGAAGATGCCATCTGAAAACTGTCGCACTTGAAGACCAAGAAAGAAATTAATCTCTCCCATCATACTCATTTTAAATTCTTCAGTCATGACATTCTCAAACTTTTTACACAACTCCCGACTAGTTGATCCAAAAATAATGTCATCAACATAGATCTGAATAACCACAATATGTTCGCCTTCCTTCATCAAGAACAATGTTGAATCCACCGAACCTTTCTTGAAACCCTTGGAAAGTAGATGTTTAGACAACTCCTCATACCAAGCACGTGGTGCCTGCTTTAAACCATATAAAGCTTTGTCTAGAACATAGACATAATCTGGATGTTCTTTATGTACAAATCCTTCAGGTTGAGCTACATAGACTTCTTCTTTCAAATGACCATATAGAAATGCTGTTTTAACATCCATTTGAAAAACAGTGAAATCTTTGTAAGCAGCATATGCCAGAAACATACGAATAGCTTCAAGTCGAGCAACAGGTGCAAAAGTTTCATCGTAATCAATGCCCTCTTGTTGACGATAACCTTTGGCCACAAGTCGAGCTTTATTACGAACAATTATGTTATTCGCATCTTTCTTATTTTTGAATATCCACTTCGTATCAATAACTGATTTAGACTCAGGTAACTTGACCAACCGCCATACTTTTAAAGCCTCAAATTGATTGAGTTCCTCTTGCATAGCAGTAACCCAATCCGAATCTTGTAAAGCATCAGATACACGTGTTGGTTCAATGTTACTCAAAAATACAGAAAAGTTGCACTCATTTGCAGAAGCAGCTCGTGTTTGAACACCAGAAGTAGGATCACCAATTATCAAATCAATAGGATGATCCTTTGTCCATTTGGCAGTATGTGGTAAAGGTGTTTGATTATTTACAGAAGATGGTTCCAAGATATTGTCAGTTGATGTAGGATGCATAGTAAGTGGTTCATGCCCTTCAGGAATAGAATCATTATGAACAACTTCATGAGAAGACGACTGATCATGAGAATCTATGATAATATCTGGATTAGAAGTATCCATAACTATGGGAGATGATGAAGGTGAGGAGACAATACTAGGAAGATCTGAACATGGTATAGATGATGTGGGAGAAACTTCAGATGAGGGAGTAGTCGAAGTCGAAGGAGTAGATGAGATACTTACATTAGACGAAGATATTTGATTAGTACCATACAAGTCATCATAAAAATACTCAAACAAACTGTCCAACTCAGGTGATGTAGCTGGAGGATCACTGGAGCTAGATGTGGATGTAGATGCATCTGCATTAGAAGACAACTCAACAAACGGGTCAAATTTAACATTTACACTTTCATACACAACTCTCGACTTTTTGTTAAAAACTCGATAAACAACTGAACAATATGAATATCCCACAAAAATCATCTCATCAGACTTAGGACCAAACTTACCCCGATTCTCAGTTTCATTAAGAACAAAACAAGGACACCCAAACACTTTGAAATAATCAACATTTGGAATTCTTCCAAACAAAACATGATAGGGTGTTTTTCCAAATCTCCGATGAATATAAGATCGATTTTGTGTGTAGCACGCAGTATTCACAGCTTCAGCCCATAGGTACTGAGGTAATTGACTTTGAGCCAACATAGACCGAGTGCTTCAACTAACGTACGATTACGACGCTCAACTACACCATTTTGTTCAGGAGTTCGTGCGGCAGAAAAAGTTTGAGTAATGCCTAATGAATTATAAAAACCTTTTAATACTTGATTTTTGAACTCCGTCCCATTATCTGATCTGACAGTCTGAACAGGTAGTTTAAGTTGTACTTGAACAGCTTTGATGAAATTTATTATTAAATTCGAAGTTTCATCTTTTGTTTTCAAAAACCGTGTCCAAGTATATCGTGAATAATCATCAACGATGACTAAAACATATTTTCTACCCGCTAGACTGACAGTTTTCATCGGGCCACACAGATCCATATGGATTAAACTCAACGGAGATTTGGACCCTTGTTCAGGTTTTGGGGGATGAGATGCTCTTTTCATTTTTCCTTGAGCACAACCTGAGCACAGTTGATCGGGTTCAAACTTGATCATTGGAATGCCAGATACTAACCTTTCTTTGACCAGTCTGTCAAGATATCTGTAATTCAAATGAGACAATCGACGATGCCAAAGTAAAGATTGATGAGATGACTTCTGAGTGATGAGACACTGAGATTTCTTTGCAAGCATATGTCGAAGTTTAATCGTATAGAGATTAGTTTTCCGAGTGCCAACTAATAATTCTCTACCCCATTCAGTTCTGACAGCACATCGACGTTTATTAAAATTTACCTCTAAATCTTTATCACAAAATTTGCCAATACTGAACAGGTTATGATTCAAACCTTCGACATGTGCTACATTATTTATTGTAATATCCTTACACACAATATCTCCATGACCCACAACTGGTGACAGTTCATTATTACCAAATTTGACTGAGCCTCCATATTCTTCTCTGTAATTAGACAGAAGCTCTTTCCTCCCAGTCATATGTTTGGAACACCCAGAATCGAGGTACCATTTATGACTGGCCTGCAATGAGGAAATCAGTTGGATTTAGGAACCCATTTTAAAATGGGTCCACTCCGTGCATTACTCTTAAAAGTACAAGCAATTGAATCCCAGTAATACTTTGTTCCTCTAAGCATATTAAAAACATGAAATGGAACAAATGTAGGAACAGAAGAACGAAGAGTCGTAGAGAAATTAGATTTAGTATGATGTATATTCTGTGAAGAACGTGAAGCATGAGAAACTGAAGAAACAGATGTAGACCTTTTATTCATAGAATTGAATTTGGAAGGTACATTATTTTTAGAATTCAGTTTGTTTCCCACACTAAACTTGCTATTTGCATATTTCATACTAAAATCTAATTTCTTAACATTCCTCTTCGTTGACCTCTTCTTTCTTGACTTCTCAAGGCTTACACTGTTGGAACTTCCTGTAGAAGGATTAGTACAGATATCAAAAGGTTTCAACTTAGGTTGAACAGTTGGAATGACTTGTTCAGTTTCCTCAGGAATCACCATGTTCGGATTTTGCTTTTTCAAATCAATGTGATGTTGGAATTTCCGTAACATAGATTTTACTCCCTGAGAGAACTGAACATTGTTGATGTATGCAAGAGTGACTGGAGTATGAACAATCTTTTGGTTTTTCCCAGCATAGTGATGACCTTCTTCATATATAGACAGTCTTTCAACTAGTCTATCATAGTTTTTGGTTAAGGTTACACATTTGCTGTTCCAAAATATTGTATCACACTTTTGACGAGAAAGTTCTGTCTTTAACTATTTAATTGTGTTTTGAAAACTGTGCTTTTCCTTGGCATGTTTCTTTTCTAAATAAGAGATTTCATCATGAAAATGACAAACTTTTGATCTTGTTGCTGAGTACACAGGTTCAGAATTTCCAAGAGATTGCTTCTTTGATTCCTTTGAAGATTCACCCAATTCACTATCACTTTTTGACAAATCAGTGGAAGATAATCCATTAGTCGGTGTTGTTGAAGATGACTGAGCAGTAGATATTTCATCAATTATGGGTTGTTTTGAATTAACAGAGTTGAAATCATAAGGAACCTCAACATCATCAGTTGACATTGCTGAGGGTTCTTTGTATTCAAAATAACCTTTATTATTAACAACACGAACAACTTTTTCCTGCTCATCATCAACACCCTCTTTCAGATTTTGGTTTAACCCAGAATTATCTTGAGAAGAGTTTCTGGTTTCTACTGATGTTGACACATTACAAATTAAATCATTTAGAATTTCTGACACCAGTGAAATTGGTTCAGAATCAACATCAGTAGTATTCCAATGAAGAAAATTCTTTGACTTAGTTAAAAGATTTGAGTTCTGAATTTTCAAATCTTCAATTTGCTTCTCAAGCTCTGAAACTTTACATTCCAACTCCTTGGTTGATATGTATGGTTTCACAATACTGTTTGATGATTCTGGGTATACAAAATATACTGGATCATCCTTAATTGAATTGGATTTAATCTTCAGAGTATCATCATTATACACAAACTTGACCCTATGATATTTAGAATCATGGTACAGAGGATCATGTAGTTTCATATGTTGCATCTCTGAAAATTCTTCCTTCATTTGAAAACCTTTTAACGAAGGAAACCTCTTACTCATTAACATGCTCGTAAGATCATAGAATGCTGCATTTTCTTTAAGAGCCTTTTGCAAATGGTTTGGATTTTTAACTCCAAGGGTCTTTTTCAAATAATTTGGATTTGTGTACCCAAGACCTTCTTTGGAGTAATAATCTCTAAACTCAACTTGTTTATTCAAGAAAATTGTATGCTCAGTTTGACCTATCTTATGAAGTTTAAAATCAAGATCTGAAATCATCTTATTTAGCTTAGAAACATTTTCTTTTTCCACACTCAAGCTGATGGTTAAAAAATCAATTTCCAGCTTTTGTGACTTATGTTCAGCTCGAATTGTCTCAAACTCATTCACTGATTTTTGCAATTGTGCACATTGAGAACTTAATTGTTCTTTTTGTTGCAACAAATCAGTAATTTCGTTAGTTTGTTTTAAAATGACAAGTTCAAGTTCTTTATTTTTGTTATGAATTAATGTTGTCACTTCAAGCATTTTTCTATTATGATCATCAAGAGAGACAGAACGTACCGTTGAAGTTTCTCCTTCACTCTCTATTTCTTCATCAGATTTTGATTCTTCCTCCATTAAGCCCATAAAGCACATCTGCGCTTGATCATCATTGTCAGAATAATCCAGCCATTCTTCATCATCAGCCATCAACACTAATCCTTGTTCTTGCTTCTCTGCTAGTTCCAACTTCTTCCTCAGTGTTCCACTTTCGACATCTTAGTAGTACACCCTTTAGCGATATGACCTGTCTTTCCACACTTATAGCATGTAATACCAGCTTGGTCTTTCCTTTCCTCTGTTTTCTCTGGAGTATCTTTGACAACCTCCTCTTTCTTTGTAGCATATCTGTCAACATACTGATTTTCAACTCGAGGAGGATATCCTTGTGAACTTTGCATGTAGTTTCTGTTATAGCCTCGTCCACCTCTTGTAGAAAATCTTCTGTTGTTTGACCCAGACCTATTATAATACTTCTTCTTATAAGCCTCAGTTAGACTCAATAAGCTTTGCAGCATTTGATCTCTTTCATCTTCATCATATTCATCCTCATCCTCTTCTTCCTCATCTTCAAATACTTCCAACACTTTAGCTTTCCCTTTCTTTACTTTCTTCTTTGCTTTCTCCTTTTCAGCAAGCAACGCCATAGAATCAGCTTCAGACTTTTCTTTCTTCTTTCGTTCAGCAGCAATTTCGTTCACCTCTTCCTCGAACAATAACAGATTCTCATACACCTCATAAACTTTCAACTCATTTAAAACTTTGTGTTGCTTCACGAATCTTGAAAATTGCTTCCAGTCTGAAGACAAGTTGTTGATGAACTTCACAATGTAATCCATTTCTGATCGAATGATATTATTTTTCTTCATATCATTCATCAGTTCTACAAACCTGTCATAAGTCTCTTCTAGTGTTTCATCCTCCTTCATTCTGAAATTTTCATACCTATCCATCAAATTAGTTACTCTCATTTGATTTCCGACCTTAGAACCCATCATTATCTTTTGTAGCTGATCCCAAATAGATTTTGCTGACTCATCATAACTATCTAACTTGCGAAAGATTTCATTCGGAATTGCTTGAATTAGATAGTTTTGAGCTTCAACATCAATCATAAACCTTTCTCTTTCAGCCACATCCATCTCTGAATATTCTTTTGGCACTTGTCTTCCATCAAGTGTGGTAACTGGGATAGGATGAGGTCCATGTAAAATCGAATGAAGAATTTTATCTCCATCTTTCTTTCTCCTTATGTATAGCTTGAATCGCGAGACCCACAATTCATACTCATCTTTGAATAGCACCGGTGCTTTGGTCTCTGATCCCATTGACATATCATCTCTCCGATTTGCAAGACTCATCTTTAAAACGGATCTTTGTTACTGATTTTATGAGAAATATCAGTTTTGAGAATGTTTGAAGAATTTCAACTTTATAACTCCACTCGAGATGCACAAAATGACTTGGCTCGAGTTATACAACAAACTATCTCGAGTCACTTGTTACTATATGGGACTCGAGACACAAATTAGTCTTGACTCGAGGTACAAACTCAACTATGCTCGAGATACGGCTCGAGATACTCTGCTCGAGATGGCTCGAGATACAGTCTTGGCTCGAGACACTTGGCTTGGTCTTGGATCGAGTCACAAACAAGATTATGCTCAAAATATGGCTCGAGATAATGGTTCTAGATACGACTCGAGATACTGACTCGAGATACGGCTCGAGTTACACCAATACACTGCTCGAGTTATCCTTCAACTTTTGACTCGAGTTACTCAGCTCGAGCCAAAAATAACTTCTGTCTGCTCGAGTTACACTTATATACTACTCGAGTTACTTAATTCGAGCCAAATATCCCTTGACTCGAGATATTCAACTCGAGCCTACTTTAATCTTGCTCGAATTCTAACTACCACCCAACTACCACTCGAGACATATGAAGATTGACTCGAGACATATGAAGATTAACGAACAAAACTCGATTTTCAGCTTTTTCCAACTCAAAATTCAAATCTGAATACTTCTAAATGATTCTAAATCACTTCTGATGCATAAAACTTGATAGAATCATGAAATTACACACAATTTCATGATCAATCAAGTAATATATCTTCAAATTTGCACCAAAAATGGAGTTCTTCAAGTTTTCTTCATTTTTCTTCAAATCTTCAATCAATCTTCATGATAAATCTTCATACAATCAGCAAATCCAGCTCTGATACCACTTGTAAGTGTAAGATGAATCAATCTAGCATGAGAAATGATAGATCTAGTAGAGAGAGAAAGTAAAGAGAGAAAATGTGGAACTCATATGTCATTGATCTTGAAAGACTTGCTATACAATACAAGGCAATGAGGTATTTATACCTCATTCCTAGAAAATAGAAAAATGTTCACAAATGGTCCCTCAACTTCTATTATAAATCTAACACTAACAGTTAGTGTCATTAAAACCCTAATTAGGGTTAGGATATATACAAACATATAATATACATATTATTTAAAAAAAATATATAGGGTTAGTGTCATTAAAACCCTAATTAGGGTTAGGATATATACAAACATATAATATACATATTATTTAAAAAAATATATAGGGTTAGTGTCATTAAAACACTAATTAGGGTTAGGATATATACAAACATATAATATACATATTATTTAAAAAAAATATAAAGGGTTGGTGTCATTAAAACCCTAATTAGGGTTAGGATATATACAAACATATAATATACATATTATTTAAAAAAAATATATAGGGTTAGTGTCATTAAAACCCTAATTAGGGTTAGGATATATACAAACATATAATATACATATTATTTTAAAAAAATATATAGGGTTAGTGTCATTAAAACCCTAATTAGGGTTAGGATATATACAAACATATAATATACATATTATTTAAAAAATATATATAGGGTTAGTGTCATTAAAACCCTAATTAGGGTTAGGATATATACAAACATATAATTTACATATTATTTAAAAAAAATATTTAGGGTTAGTGTCATTAAAACCCTAATTAGGGTTAGGATATATACAAACATATAATATACATATTATTTTAAAAAATATATAGGGTTAGTGTCATTAAAACCCTAATTAGGGTTAGGATATATACAAACATATAATTTACATATTATTTAAAAAAATATATAGGGTTAGTGTCATTAAAACCCTAATTAGGGTTAGGATATATACAAACATATAATTTACATATTATTTAAAAAAATATATAGGGTTAGTGTCATTAAAACCCTAATTAGGGTTAGGATATATACAAACATATTATTTACATATTATTTAAAAAAAATATATAGGGTTAGTGTCATTAAAACCCTAATTAGGGTTAGGATATATACAAACATATTATTTACATATTATTTAAAAAAAATATATAGGGTTAGTGTCATTAAAACCCTAATTAGGGTTAGGATATATACAAACATATAATATACATATTATTTAAAAAAAATATATATAGGGTTAGTGTCATTAAAACCCTAATTAGGGTTAGGATATATACAAACATATAATTTACATATTATTTAAAAAAAATATATATAGGGTTAGTGTCATTAACAGCCTAATTAGGGTTAGGATATATACAAACATATAATTTACATATTATTTAAAAAAAATATATGGGTTAGTGTCATTAAAACCCTAATTAGGGTTAGGATATATACAAACATATAATTTACATATTATTTAAAAAAAATATATAGGGTTAGTGTCATTAAAACCCTAATTAGGGTTAGGATATATATACAAACATATAATATACATATTATTTAAAAAAAATATATATGGTTTGTGTCATTAAAACCCTAATTAGGGTTAGGATATATACAAACATATAATTTACATATTATTTAAAAAAATATATGGTTAGTGTCATTAAAACCCTAATTAGGGTTAGGATATATACAAACATATAATATACATATTATTTAAAAAAAAAATATAGGGTTAGTGTCATAAAAACCCTAATTATATGAAACCCTAATTATATTTAAACCCTAATTAAAAATTTTATACCAAACATAAACCCTAAATTAAAAAAACCCTAATTGAGATAGCACGAAGTCAATAAGTCACGAAGTCAAGAAGTCAAGAAGTCAAGAAGTCACGAAGTCACGAAGTCACGAAGTCAAGAAGTCACGAAGTCACGAAGTCACCAAGTTTGTGATTTCTTGATACATACATAGTTGGTAAACATTATATAAGAGCATACATATCAACTATGTTTCATTCAAATCTGAGAGACATTAAGATGAGTGATACATTAGTTAAATTACTGATTCGTTTTGGAGGGTGGTGGGAGCAAAATAATGAAAAGTGGGTGTGTAATTCTAATGAACCCGGACATCGAGTGAAGGTGCTACCGATGATTCGACACTCTGTGTTGGTTAGTTGTGTTCAAAGTAAATGTGGTATAGACCCTTCTTACGACATCACAAAGATTAGTTACTTGTATCATGGGCAAGTTATGGAGTTAAATTCTGATGAAACCGTTTATAGTTACTTAGCGTATGCTGCTAGTGTAGATAGACCGGCAACAATATTTGTGTCTGTCCACTATCCTGTTGTCCAGCAAAACCAGGGTAGTACATCTGGTGGTGTTCCAGCAACAGAAGACGAAGGGGCAGAAGATGAAGAAGATGGTGATGAAGAAGAAGAATCAGAAGAAGACGATGATGCATTTTGTTTTGAAGAAAATGATTATGATGCGGAGGTTGATGAAAATCATGTTTTGCATCTACCTGGGGTTGATTCCGACGAGGAGGTAGTACCGGAAACTCAACCGGAAACTCAACCGGAAAGTCCTCCAATTACATCATATGCAGGCAGAAATGATTATTTCGCTCGGCCACCACTCCTTCCAGACGTTGACGAGGAGCCGATCGTGGAGGAAGAACACGTATCGTATGCTCGAAGTCGAGCAATTAGTGAGGCTGATGTTTTTCAAACCAAACAAGAAATGTTCCTCGCGCTCAGCTTAAAGTTTATTGAGGAGAGTTTTCAGTTTAAAGTGAAGAGATCTTCAACAACTAGATACGAGGCTGTTTGTATATACGACACTCACTGCCAATGGCGTATGATGGCGGCGAGTGTCGGATCTACTGGTATGTTCGTCGTACGAAAGATCAACGACGTACACACGTGTTCAAGGACGCAGCTGCATTCCAGTCATCGCCAAGCCAATAGAAGAGTGTTGGGTCACATAATTGTACCTCAGTTGTGGGATAGTAGCAGGACACTACGTGGGAAAGATATTGTGACTGACATTAAACGAAATCTGAAAGTAAATATTTCGTACTAGCAAGCGTGGCGTGCGAAGGCTGCTGCACTGTGTATGATAAATGGTTCCCCTGCAGAATCATTTACTCGACTACCAGGTTACTTCTATAACCTGGAGCTCCATAATCCTGGTACCATAACCCGGATAAGGACAGATAGCGACAGGCGCTTTACGATGTGTTTTGCTGCATTTGGAACTTCGGTACGTACACTAAATGTTTATATAATATGCACTTTAAAACTATTTCTCATATTCAAATTATACTTGTAATTATGTAGATTCGCACGTTCCAGAGTGAGGTTTTCCCACTTCCACTCGGGAATCTCTAGAGGCTGCATCTTGCCGTGAGGCTTCTGATGCTCAGCCTTGACCTTCAGACAGGTCAAACATGACTCTACGTACCGAGCCACGTCTCTCTTCATCCCTGGCCACCAATAACCCGTCCGCAGATCCCGATACATCTTTGTAGCTCCTGGATGAATCGAGAATCTAGACTTATGGGCTTCCTCAAGCAAGGTCTGCCGTGTCGTGCCCGCCCGAGGAACCCACACTCTACCGTACCTAGTCAGCAACCCTCGACCATCTCTGACCAACGCGGCCATCTGCCCCCGAATCCGCTCCCCGTTCTGGTTCTCCTCCCGACTCGCCTCTTCTTGGGCCCGTCGAACCAAGTCCACAAAGGAGGTAGTCACCGCCATCTTCAGATGTGAAATACGAAGCGGTGCGTGCTCCATTTTCCTACTCAAAGCGTCAGCAACCACATTGGCCTTGCCTGGATGGTAGAAAATCTTGCAGTCGTAGTCCTTGACTACGTCAAGCCATCTCCGCTGCCGCATATTCAGATTCGGCTGCTCCAAGAAGTACCTCAAGCTTCGGTGGTCTGAGAAAATGGTGCACTTTACCCCATACAGGTAGTGCCTCCATAACTTGAGAGCAAAAACAACCGCCGCAAGCTCAAGATCATGCGTGGGGTAATTAGCCTCGTGAGGCTTCAGCTGCCTCGAAGCGTAGGCTATCACCCGTCCCCTCTGCATCAGAACACAACCCAGACCCAGCCGAGATGCGTCGCAATACACCGTCATGTCTTCTACTCCCTCCGGTAAAGTCAGAACCGGAGCCTCACACAGCTTCTGCCTCAGCGTGCCGAAAGCCATCTGCTGCTCAGAACCCCACACGTACGTCTCACTCTTCTTCGTCAAACGCGTCAAAGGCACCGCAATCTTAGAGAAATCCTGGATGAACCGTCGGTAATAGCCGGCTAAACCCAGGAAACTCCGGATCTCGGTAGGTGCCTTCGGAACTTCCCAATTCATAACCGCCTCAATCTTTGCCGGGTCCACCTTGATGCCCTCCCGGTTTATAATGTGGCCCAAGAACTGAACCTCTTCTAACCAAAAAGCGCATTTCGAAAATTTGGCGTAGAGACGCTCCCTCCTCAGAACCTCAAGCACTTCCCGCAGATGCACCACATGCTCCTCTTTCGTCTTCGAGTAAATTAGAATATCGTCAATGAAAACGATCACGGACCGATCGAGCATCGGCCGGCAAACCCGATTCATAAGATCCATGAAAGCGGCTGGAGCATTGGTAAGCCCGAACGGCATCACCAGAAACTCGAAGTGGCCGTAACGGGTTCGGAAAGCGGTTTTGTGGACGTCCGCTTCCTTCACCTTCAGCTGGTGATACCCTGACCGAAGATCGATCTTAGAAAACCACGAAGCCCCCTGAAGCTGATCGAACAGGTCATCAATTCTAGGTAGAGGATACCTATTCTTGATGGTCACCTTATTAAGCCCACGGTAGTCGATGCACATACGGTGACTCCCGTCTTTCTTCTTCACAAACAGGATCGGTGCTCCCCATGGTGAGCTACTCGGGCGAATAAACCCCTTCCCTGAAAGCTCCTGCAACTGCTCAGACAACTCCTGGAGCTCCGGCGGAGCCAGACGGTAAGGAGCTCGCGCAATCGGAGCCGCTCCTGGTACCAAGTCAATGCCGAACTCGATCTGCCTATCAGGTGGAAGGCTAGGCAGATCCTCTGGGAACACGTCTGGGAACTCGCTGACAACTGGCACCTCAGCTACCGACAGCTTCCTCTCCTTCGCCGGATCCGCCATAGCATAGACCAAGAACCCTGTACACCCCCGCTGGATGTACTTCTGAGCTTTCGCTACAGAACAGAAGGATGTAGATACCCTTCTCCCCTTGCCGTACACCACCAGTTCTCCCCCACTTGGATTCTGGATGCGTACCAGCTGCCCTGCTACATCAGTTGTTGTTAGGATTATGTGCGAGACAGTAACAGGGTTACCGTATCCAATGTTATAGGACACTAGTAGGTCACACCGCTGCATGCCAAAATGAGAACGTTTGGATTACGTGAGAGAAATAATTAATTGTTTAATTATTTGATGAGAAAGTTTTAAATAAATAGTTAGTTAAACTATTTATGAATTAATTAAGATTAATTATGGAAATTATTTGGAGATAATTACCAAAGAGTTTTATATGGAATAAAACTCTTATTAAGTTTTATCCATATAAATAAGGGGTTAGGGGTATCAGTTTATTTGATTGATTCAGTCTTAAAAATCCCACAACCCAGAAAACTTTCTCTCCCTTCTCTCTCTCTACCGGCGCCGTTTTTCTCCAAGTGGGAATCACGTTCGTTTTTCGGAGTAATCCTTGGTGGTGGTCTAGCAACCTTCTCGTGTGGTGCCAGTAGCGGTGTAACCCCTGCCAGCTTTCCGGAAAAACAATTGTATAAGGTAAACCATCAAAACACCCTTTGATTGTATCTGCCAGCTCTCCGTCTCGCTGTGCATGTTTTGTAGTCCGTGATTCCCAACAGTGGTATCAGAGCCACTTCCCAAACCTGCAGATCAGGTTGTTGATCTTATTAGGTTAAAGAAGTTTTGATTTTTATCGTATTCGGGTTTTAAAAATTAAATCTTTTGCAAAAAACCTAAAACGGATCGGAAACCACCGCCGGCGAAGCCACAGGTTGTGGTGGCCGGCGGCTGTCCAACGAAATCAACCACCACGCCGCACCACAGTTAGTGGCTGCGGCGGTGGCCGACAGGAAACACCGCACCACCGCTTGTGGTGGCGGTGGTGATCGGTCCTCGATGTGGTGGTAATCGCAACCGGAAACAATGGCAGTCGAAGGTGGCGGTGGTAGTTTTGAACCACTCCCGTTGCCGGATCGGAACAACCGCCACACCACCGTTTGTGGTGGTGGCGGCGATGATTGCTGCTGCTGTTGATCGGAATCGATGGCGGTGGTGGTCGTTTGCTGCCATCGCCAATCGAATTTGATGGTGGCGATGACCGTTTCTCGAGTGCAACCGCTGGAGGCGGCGGTGGTGGTGGCAGCGGCCGCCGCTGTCGTCGTCTTCCAATAACAACCGTCACACCACCGATCGTGGTGGTGGCGGGACTTGTTTTCGGTTCGAGGGCCGTCGAACACGGCAATGGTGGTGGCACCTAGCCGCCGCTGTTGCCGGCGCAATTGATGGCGGCGATGATTTTGTTAGTGGCGGTGGTCGACAACCACCGCAATGGGGTGTCGATCACCGTAGGTTTTCGATGGTTCTTCGGGTGGCGGCGGTGGCAATCGTGTCATTGTCGTCACCGGCGATACTGAAACCACCGGTCGACAGCCACGCTTTGGCGGATCGGTGGAAATCAAGATCGTTGTTCGTCCCAATCGTTCATCATTGACGGATCCAGATTAGGATTCGTTTCCGGATAACTTTTATGATAAAGGATCGTTTTATCAGATAAAGTTAAAACGATACAGGATTAAATTTAATTTTAAATTGTTTTAAATTAAATTTTGGTTTTATAATTATCCGGTTAAAATTCAGTTGTATTTTAATTCGTTTAATTATGTTAAGTCATAGCTAAACCCTTTTAGACCCCTGGTTGTGTTTTATTTATCCGTTTTATTTATTCGCTTAATTGTTGGGAGGCCTGCGTGCCATTTACAACCCTTTTGTAATTTAAATTATTTTATTAGACTAGTTGGGAGGCCTGCGTGCCATTTAAGCCCATTTGTAATAATTATTTTAATTACATCGAGACGGAGACAAGACGACGGCCATGGATCTCGGAGCCAGTGGGAGTGCCAGAAGATGAAGACTTTTGTCACTTAGGGTTGAGACCGTTGTTTTGTGTTGGCTCACAAAAACAACATTAGTTTAAGGGTTTAGGTTATGACTGTGCTTTTTATATTTAAATTGCGTGGTTGTTTAATTTACGTAATTGTTATTAAATATAAATTGCCCTTTTGAACGGATTGTTTAAAAAAAAATTAAAAGGATACAAATACAGTTAGTGTTTGGATCCAATTTTTCAAAATTTTGGAAAAAGGAAACTGGCAATTTCGACCCTTGTTAAAATCATAGATTAGTAAGTGCAACCCACTTTAGGGGGCACTTCCGGTGTAAGGTACATAGGGCGTTGTAAGTGCACATACTATGAACGCCCGTGTTCAAACCGAAACTGGAAGGTGATAAAACTCTGCGAATTATCTCCGGGTGGTACCGGCCAGAGTTTGTCCAGGTCCCGGGTGGTGCAATCTATTTTGGTAATTATTTATTCACTGGGTGGTACCAGGCCAAAATGCACTAGAGGGACTAAATATGCACGGACTATTAATATCCGATGTCCCGACGATCTAGAAGTCGTATTTTCAGATAGGAATACGATTGGTATAGTTTTACCTACCATAGATCGCATGAGTCGGTTTGACATGATCACATGCTTCCCGACACATGTGAAATATGGATTCTAGTCTAATAAATTTATTTTAAGGGTAATAATTTATTAGAATTATATAATTATAAACTAAATTGGAATTTATATTCTTCTGTAGATGTCTCCAATTAGCATTCCGTTTTATTCACCTGAGGAATCACTTCGCGTTATTACGGGCAAGTGGAAGCTTACGGGCCAGAACTTTCCAGTTTGGAAGTTACACTTACAAAATGTTTTGAGTGCCCAGGGTAAGCTTTATGTGATCAATAAGCCCATGTCACGGCCTAAAAGCAATGCCCCAGAAGAGGAATTTGCTGAATATTTCAGATTCATGGCAGATGAATCGGATGTAATGTCCATTCTAGTTTTATCTATGTCACCCGAGTTCACGGGAGACTTAAGAGTGAAATTCTGTCACGAGGTTGTGAGAAATGTAGAAAACCAGTTAGGTTTCTACAAGCATACGGGCAAGCTTTTGATCATGCAAGAGATTCTCTCCCTGAAGCTACAAGAGGGTCAGTCAGTTAAAAACCATCTTATTGAAATGAGAAGGCTTTTTAAATGTTTATCACGTCTGGGGTACAAGATGACTCAGGAGGAGTTAGTGTACCTCATGTGGTTCTCCCTCACAAAGGAAGTTCAGGACACAGCTAGTGCCTACATGAAGGAACCAAAGAACGACGTGGATAAAGTTCATGAAGATATCCTGGCCAGTCTAGAGCCAGCACCCGAACCTGCGAATCTCATGGACACTGATATAATTGATGAGCTGGGAGATCTGAGTTGCCCAAAGTGCGGCAGTGAGGATATTTACGAGCACTCGATGAATATCGACCAGATAGAGATCGGTTTACCCGATGCTCCAGGTATCTTTATGATAGATTGCTTAATCACTTCTTATGAATCATGGGTAATTGATACAGGCAGTGGTAACCACATTTGTAATCATTTACAGGGATTCACTAGAAGAAAGACTCTGAGGAAGGACCGTTCGAACCTACGAGTTGGCGAAGGCACTCCGTTGATTGCTGAAGCCATGGGATCTTATAGTCTTAGTTTACCCTCGGGTCTAGTTTTGGAACTGGATAATTGTTATTATATTCCAAATATGATTAAGAATGTATTGTCTTTTGATTTGTTGGTAGACCAAGGCTTTTATTATAAATATTCTTATAAAATGATTTCAGTCTTTAAAGATAATATTTTCTATTTTAAAGCTACACCCGTAGATGGTCTATACACTGTAAATCTTAAAGACAACAATAGTGAAATCTATCATATAAGTAAGCGATCCAAGGATATTGAGGATCAGACTTACCTCTGGCATTGTCGTTTGGGCCATATAAACAAGAAACGCGTTGAACTACTCCTAAAAGGAGGTTTTCTTGGCAATTTCGATTATAAACCTTTTGATAATTGCGAGTCTTGTTTATCTGGCAAAATGACAAAGCAACCTTTCAACAATGAAAATGAAAGGGCTACTGACTTGCTTGAAATAATCCACACAGATGTATGTGGACCTTTCAGTCATGTAGCAAGAGGAGGATACCGGTACTTCATTACCTTTACTGACGATTTCAGTAGGTATGGATATGTCTACTTGATGAGACATAAATCTGAAACCTTTGAGAAATTCAAGGAATATCAGAATGAAGTACAGAATCTACTTGACAAGAGGATCAAGTTCTTACGGTCAGATCGTGGTGGCGAATATCTCAGTGATGAGTTTGACAATCATCTGATGGAGTGTGGGATTGTATCCCAACTTACACCTCCGTATACACCTCAGATGAACGGTGTATCAGAAAGGAGAAATCGTACTTTGCTTGACATGGTACGAACGATGATGTGTCATTCTTCGCTGCCAATATCATTCTGGGGACATGCGCTCGAAACAGCAGCACACATACTGAACAGAGCGCCAACAAAGTCGGTAGAAAAGACTCCATACGAGTTATGGAAGGGTAAGAAACCCAACATATCTTTTCTGAAAATTTGGGGTTGTGAGGTTTACGTCAAACGACCCACCTCAGAAAAACTCAAACCCAAATCCGACAAGTGTTTCTTCGTTGGATATCCCAAGACCACCGTGGGATATTATTTCTACAACCCTGAAGAGAACAAAGTGTTTGTTGCTCGAAATGGAAAATTTCTGGAAGAAAAGTTTCTCAGTCTAGAGAACACCAGAAAGGATGTAGATCTACAGGTAGTAGACGAAGAAAACACTACACCAGTTGTTGAGCCAGAAATTCAACATAACAATGTTGAACCTCAATCAGAGCCGATTGAGGAAGTGCAAACACAGGACCTTCGCAGATCCAGCAGGATAAGACAAGAACCAGATAGGTATCTTGGGTTCCTAGTCTCTCAGGATAGTGGAGATTTAAATGAACCAACATCCTATGGAGAAGCTGTGTCAGGCAGTGAGTCTGAACAATGGCAGGAAGCCATGAAGGCCGAGATGCAATCCATGTACGACAACCAAGTTTGGGAGTTGACTGATTTGCCACAACACTGTAAGGCTGTTGGGCGGAAATGGGTTTTTAAGAAGAAAACCGACATGGATGGAAATGTACACACCTTCAAGGCCAGACTGGTCGCAAAAGGATTCACGCAAACTCATGGTATTGACTATGATGAAACCTTTTCACCAGTGGCCATGTTAAAATCAATTAGGATTCTTATGGCCATCTCAGCGTACTTTAACTACGAGATTTGGCAAATGGACGTCAAGACAGCCTTTCTGAATGGAAAGTTAACAGAAGACGTCTATATGGAACAACCAAAAGGATTTGAAGATCCTAAGAATCCTAATAAGGTGTGTAAGTTGCTAAAATCCATTTATGGATTGAAGCAAGCATCTCGAAGCTGGAACTTACACTTTGATGAGCGAATCAAAGAGTTTGGTTTTACCAAAAGCGAGTTCGAGCCATGTGTCTACACTAAGTTCAGTGGGAGCATAGTAACCTTCTTGGTCTTATACGTAGATGACATTCGACTCATAGGAAACGATGTACCAACTTTACAGAGTGTTAAGAGTTGGTTAAGCAAATGTTTCCAGATGAAAGACCTTGGAGAAACCGCTTATATACTCGGTATAAAGATCTACAGAAATAGATCTAGGCGGCTTATCGGGCTTAGCCAAAGTACGTATATCGATAAAATCTTGAAGAAATTCAGGATGGATGAATCCAAGAAAGGATTTATCCCGATGCAACATGGCATAGTGTTGAGTAAAACACAGTGTCCTGTTTCTAGTCAAGATCAGGACAAGATGAAATCGGTCCCATATGCTTCTGCAATTGGATCGATTATGTATGCCATGCTGTGTACTAGGCCCGATGTTGCTTACTCAGTAAGTGTCACGAGCAGATATCAACAGAATCCGGGTGAACCCCATTGGGTGGCTGTCAAGAACATTCTTAAATATCTAAGAAGAACGAAAGAAATGTTCTTGGTCTTTGGAGGTACTGAGAATGAAATTAGTGTCACCGGATACTCTGACACTAGTTTCCAGACCGACAGAGATGACTTCAGGTCACAGTCAGGGTACGTCTTTACCCTAAACGGAGGTGCGATCTCATGGAAGAGCTCGAAGCAGGAAACGATTGCAGACTCAACTACAGAGGCAGAGTACATTGCAGCATCTGATGCGGCAAAGGAAGCTGTCTGGCTAAGGAATTTTTTATCGGATCTCAGAGTGGTTGCCAGTATCTCGAGACCGATCGATATATTCTGTGATAACTCAGGAGTCGTGGCGCAAGCAAAGGAACCTAGAGAGCATCACAAGTCAAGACACGTGCTCAGAAAGTATCACCTCATCCGAGAGATCATTGGAAGAGGAGATGTGAGAATATGCAAGATTCCAACGGAAGACAATGTCACAGATCCGCTGACAAAGCCACTAGCAAGGGTAAAGAGCATGAGGCACATGCGAATTCCATTGGGATGCAGTACCTGGAAGCCAGTAGCTAGTACTTAGTTTATTAATTATCACTATAGTCTAATTTAGAAACAATGTAATCATGTAAAGTTTTTATTTCATAGTGTGTTGGAAATAAATGGAGGTTTTATTTTCATGATTATTCTAAATTGACTATTTTGTTGCATATTTACGTATCCATGATTTTACAAAGTCTTGTATGAAATCTAAATTTCCGTAGCCACTTGTTGAAATGGGAATTTCAATAGGGAGTTTAACGCTATTATAAATACTTGATGATTTATTCAAAGTAGAGAATAAAAGCACAAGTGATGTGACCAAGTATTTATAGATACTCATCAGAGTGTTTGGGTATTGGAAGTGACCAGTAATCAAGTCTGCTTCATGGAGCCTCAGTCATAAGCACTGACTTGATAGGTTGTCCTTAGACCCGAGATACTTGGTTTGGAAACGCGAGGACTACTGTATTCTTAGCACGTACTAACGCTGCACCGTAACAGGGCGGCCATACGAGACGTGACTAGATGCAGCGGAAGCCGTAGATCCAAATGCAAGTAGTCAAGAAGGGATTTGCACCTCTTTCAAAAGAGAGATATTTCCGGGCCCCTTCACGATTAAGATTGGCAGAAAACGCGTGGCCACGCTCGGATAGAATAACAGGGGTTATTTAGTAATATCCGTTACTGCAGGCAATCGAAATCAAAGTCAAGAAATACTTGATTTTAAGAAATGAACCCTCCACTCCATGTCTTAAATCACTTTAGAAATATCGTGTGCAAAAGGAATGAACCTGTGTACAAATTCAAGCGTGAATTGTATCTCTGGATGTAAGAGATCTTATAACCTGGTTAACCTAAGTGTCTGGCTAGGGACCTCCTTAGGCTAATGGTAACAGTACAGTTACTAGTCTAGCACAAGTGGGAGTCTGTTAGGATTATGTGCGAGACAGTAACAGGGTTACCGTATCCAATGTTATAGGACACTAGTAGGTCACACCGCTGCACGCCAAAATGAGAACGTTTGGATTACGTGAGAGAAATAATTAATTGTTTAATTATTTGATGAGAAAGTTTTAAATAAATAGTTAGTTAAACTATTTATGAATTAATTAACATTAATTATGGAAATTATTTGGAGATAATTACCAAAGAGTTTTATATGGAATAAACTCTTATTAAGTTTTATCCATATAAATAAGGGGTTAGGGGTATCAGTTTATTTGATTGATTCAGTCTT
Source organism: Centaurea solstitialis (assembly GCA_030169165.1). Taxonomy (NCBI): domain Eukaryota; kingdom Viridiplantae; phylum Streptophyta; class Magnoliopsida; order Asterales; family Asteraceae; genus Centaurea; species Centaurea solstitialis. Next base: position 13,831,515 of record CM058044.1, on the reverse strand, counting down.
AAAAATCCCACAACCCAGAAAACTTTCTCTCCCTTCTCTCTCTCTACCGGCGCCGTTTTTCTCCAAGTGGGAATCGCGTTCGTTTTTCGGAGTAATCCTTGGTGGTGGTCTAGCAACCTTCTCGTGTGGTGCCAGTAGCGGTGTAACCCCTGCCAGCTTTCCGGAAAAACAATTGTATAAGGTAAACCATCAAAACACCCTTTGATTGTATCTGTTATGTTTGGGATTGGATCCTCGGATGGGAATCCGGTTTTATTATTCCGCTGTGCATGTTTTGTAGTCCGTGATTCCCAACAGTTGTCGCCCGATTTGGAAACATCCAATCGATCCCGACAACCACTTCCACTCCGTTCATGGGGATGGGGATGAGATTGATGCTGAAACGAACTCCGAAGATATCAATGCTGCACCCCCGGTACACATGCTCGACCACCTGCACCTCCTCCGCAGCCACGTCGATTGCCTGAGGACTATCCAGATTACCGAGCTCGATCTGGAAGTCCTTACAGAACCTACGCGACACATAGGACCACGTGGCCCCCGTGTCGAAGAGCACTAAAGCCGGTTTCGAGTTGACAGGAAATATGCCTAAGGTACACATTTAATGACAGATACACTATTCTTATTACTAACAAATAAAGTAAACTACTATCAATAATCGTATAAAAATATAACAAGGAAAAACCTGTAATCACATCAGGCGCCGTCTGCGCTTCCTCAGCAGTCATCTGAAAGGCTTGCCCACGAGTAGTAGCTCCGCTCTTCCCTTTGGTAGTACCGTCAGTGATCATGAGCGTCGCTGGTGCAGGGGCCAGGGCTGGCGTCTTCTTCAGCTGAGGGCAATCGGGCTTGATATGCCCCGGCTGGTAGCAGTGGAAGCAGAGCCTAGCAGTCTCCTTGCAGTCCTTGCTAAGGTGGCCCGTCTTGCCACATTTGTAACACGATAACTCCCGCGGCCTACACTCTCCCCGATGGTAACGCCCGCACTTTGGGCAACTCGGGGTCCCGCTCCTGGTATCAGTCCTTGCCCCCTTAAACTTCTTTGATGGTGCCGACTGATCTTCTGCCTTCCGCTTCCCTTGCTGTCGCTCCTCCAGGATCAGCTCCTGAGCCCTTGCAATCTCCTGCATCTCACTGAAGGTCTTGCACCTCCCTGTAGCCACCGCCCCCTTGATCTCTGGCTTCAGCACCCCCAAGTAGCGAGCCATCTTCAGCGACTCGTCGTTCGCGTAGCCTGGTACAAAAAGCAGCTTCTCCAGAAACTGCGCGGTGATCTCGTTTACTGACTCCGTCGTCTGAGTCAGCTTCAGAAACTCAGCTGCGATCCGCTCCTTCTCAATTCGAGGTGCGAACTCCTCGTCGGACAAAGCCCGGAATTCCTCCCAGGTCAGCGCGGCGATCTGTGCCTCCGTGTACTTCTTGAGCGTCAGGTCCCACCAGTCTTTCCCCGCTCCGCGAAGAAGGTTCACGGCGAAAAGAACCTTCGATCCATCAGGGCACCCGCAAGTGCGAAACGCTCCCTCGACCGCCGAGTACCAGCAGTAACAAGCCACAGGGTCCTTCTTCCCATCGAATAATGGCGGTTGGCACGCCATAAAGTCCTTAAAGGTAATCCCGCGACTCTGCGACTGACCCGTGCTCCCCGATCCTACGCTACGAGCCGTAAGGGCCGCATCAATGCGCTGGTCCATGGTTTGGATCAGCTCATCTCTCATCTGGTTGAATAACCCAGGCAGCATTTGCTGTAGGGTTTCGGTGATCTGGGCAGCAATTTGGTCAGATTGCCCGGCATCACCATCATCAGTCTGGCTTCGGGTTAGCACCATTCTGAAGATTTAAAATATCTTAGTTCGCAGCTAAACGAATATCACTATGCACTACTAAGGTACTCACACGCAACCCTAATAATAGTGATCATGCCAATCCTGAGGCTAGTTTCTACCGCGCATGCTAACACAACCGATCCATGTATATACATACGTTATACGTAACAGTTAACCACATAGCATGCTGAATCCCTAGCCGTTGTCAGTCAGTTAAAGTCCCCAGAACTTAATCAAATCCAACCTTACACAGGTGCTTATAGTAACACTATTATTGGCGCCGTATTACTATAACCAACCATGCATGGTAGCCGGATCAAGATCACCAGGCAACAATCAAACAAGAACATGCCCGACGACCCATCCTCGACGTACCAAGGTGTTCACGTTTGGTTTTGATACCATCCTATTTAGACTTCAACTTACTAACTAGACGGACACATAAAATCACGTATACAGCTTATCATCACATGCATTCTATCCCATAAAATTCCACATATAATTATGCATGCGTTACGAAATAAAACTACTACGTGCATAATAATTTAAGGTACCAAAGCTTACCTCCGTCTTGACGGTTCCGTTGGCCATTTCGATCTCGTCCGATTATTCTCAACCGCCCGGTTTAAGTCCAACCACACACACACCCACAAGTGCGTGTGCTGATTCTCTTAAACCTAGGCTCTGATACCAAGTTGTAACACCCATCCCGTTTTTAACAATTTTAAAATAAAAGAAAATTTACTAAAAATCCACCGTTTATAAAATAATAAGACAACGATTCAAAACCCCAATTTCGTTAAAATTTGTAACCAACTAATGTCTAATGTCATAAAAGCTATGAACGGATCGGAATGCCATGCCAACCGCCGGAACCTTCAAGCCGGAGCCTTGCCCTTGTCAACACCCGAACTTGTACCTAAAAACAATAAATCACGAGGGGTAAGCTCAACCGCTTAGTGAGTAAAGTCACATACAATATATCACAATTAAATGCACATACACAATCATCCACATTAACAGCTTAACGATTTCCCGTTTACCGGACCATCCCGCAATCCGGCCATCCGCGGTTTCCCGCCCTTCGGTCATCACACAACCCAAAACATCACCATGTAATATCAACATCACGTATATACACATAAAATCACAATATACCGCATGTAAACCCACTCACCTCAAAGTTGTCACGAATACGTAAGAACGATCGCTCACAAGCGTAGTCCGCGTAACCACTCTGAAATTTAAACACAACGGTCCTACATGTTACTATCTATGCTTAACTACTAAAGCTAACATTCGAAAAACCGACATGCTTTAACAATTCAAATAACATTACGAACACCCCCCGCCCAACACCGCCGGTCCAAAGAAACGGTGGTAGCAACGGCGGTGACCCGCCGCCATCGCACACCGCCCATGACGCACCGGCAGCCGCCACGTACCACGGCAGCAGCGGCGGCGAAGACCACCGCCGCCTAGCCGCACCACGGACAGCAGCAGCAGTGGACACGCCACCGCTGGCCTATCATCGACCAACACACGGACGCGACGGCGGCCACAACCACCGCCGGCCGGTGGAGCCAAGTACGGCAGCAGCCGCTCCGCCCGCCAACACCCACACCGCCATCGACGGAGACCTGCAGCGGCGGCAGCGGTGCTCGCCTCTACCACCGCCGACATCGTCAACAACCAGCAGCCACGGCGACCGGCTATTGGCCGGCGTCGCTCTCTCGCAAGGACGGCAGCGGCGCGACGGCGAGGTGGTTCCACCAAGCCGCCGGCCGGCCTCGAGTCTGGTCAACAGCAGCAGCAGCCATATGACTACCGCCGCCCCACGCCTGCTGCCACTAGAGCCGCGCGGCAGCAGCTAGCGGGGCTAGCCACTGCCGGCGTCGGAACAACACAACAACCACTACGCCGCCGTCCACACACCGCCACCCACGGCTGCTGCCGTGAGCCGTGTCCCCCTCACACAAGGGAGTACGGCGGCGATGACGGCACGACCGCCACCACCACCGATCTCCCACCTACCCGACGTCACTACGACCTACACAAGAGAACGGAGGCGAGGTTACCTTTGATGCACGCAAGAATCCGGCGACCTCTCCTCACACCCGCCAATCTCTCTCTCACGCTCTAGGTTTTCGGGAGCCGCAAGCAATGTAGTGATGGAGGGTTGCAAAACCCTAGGGTTTTATTAACATCTACGGGCACCTCCCCCCCCCCCCCTTTACTTAAGTCGCAAGAAAGCCCGTTAAAATCCTAACCCTAATCGAAATTTGACAAATAATAATAATACAAATAATAATAATGATATTTAATTATAACGCAAACGGGATGTTACAACTATGGACAAGTGCAGGGTCAACAGAATCATCTGTAAGCAATAACCACCTACCAAAACAAGTCTGTGAAAACAAATTTAGTCTATTTCTATTTAATTTTTCAGAAATGTTCTTTACGTAACCCATTTTCGTTGAGACAGTCAATGAAGCCTCGCGCAAATCCTCCTCCTGTAAATTTATTAACATTGTTATAGTTAAACAAAACATCAAAATATATATTCGTATGTATAAATTATACATATAATTTGATTTCAATTTATATTCATTTCAATTAATATATATTAATTTATATTCACTTGTGAATAGATAGTTAATAATTTAGAAACGCATAATTTAATTTAACACTTAAGGCTTAATAAAAAATAAATTAGATACGCATAATTTAATTTAACATGTATTATAAAAATTTAAAACTCCCGTTAAAAATTAAGTGCTATTATAAAATTTAATTTCGAACTAACATGTGAGGACACATGTTAGTTAATAATTTACTTGGAAACATAATGTTTTATACCCTAATTAGGATTGTGAATAGATAGTTAATAATTTTAAGTTAGTGACGTTGACCCATCAAACCACTCGGTAATTCCACTAGTCCACACAAGAGGCGGTGAGAATATATATAGTAATGCAATAGCATTTAAAAAACCATTCTCATTCGGCTACCATTTTATAGGCTACCTCCTTAAACCCCATTTGAGTGTTTGTAGTGAATACGCCCCCCGATTTGACTAACAACGCATAATTTAATTTAACACGTATATAATTAAGGGCTATTACATTTATTCATTTCGATTAAACATGTGAGGACACATGTTAGTTAATAATTTACTTGGAAACATAATGTTTTAAACCCTAATTAGGATTGTGAATAGATAGTTAATAATTTTAAGTTAGTGACGTTGACCCATCAAACCACTCGGTAATTCCACTAGTCCACACAAGAGGCGGTGAGAATAGTAACGCAATAGCATTTAAAAAACCATTCTCATTCGGCTACCATTTTATAGGCTACCTCCTTAAACCCCCTTTGAGTGTTTGTAGTGAATACGCCCCCCGATTTGACTAACAACGCATAATTTAATTTAAGATGTATATAATTAAGGGTTATTACATCTATTAATTTCGATTAAACATGTGAGGACACATGTTATTTCATATTCAATTTATATATATATATATATATATATATATATATTTTTACTTGTAAAAGTTCTTATTTTATACCTTTAAAATTGTAAATACCTACTTATTAATTTTTATAGGTTTAGATATTTTAAACGCATAATTTAATTTAAGATGTATATAATTAAGGGTTATTACATCTATTAATTTCGATTAAACATGTGAGGACACATGTTATTTCATATTCAATTTATATATATATATATATATATTTTTTACTTGTAAAAGTTCTTATTTTATACCTTTAAAATTGTAAATACCTACTTATTAATTTTTATAGGATTAGATATTTTAAACGCATAATTTAATTTAAGATGTATATAATTAAGGGTTATTACATCTATTAATTTCGATTAAACATGTGAGGACACATGTTTATTTATTTAATCTAACACGTAAGGCTTAATAAAACATAAATTAGATACGCATAATATAATTTAACACGTAAGGCTTAATAAAACATAAATTAGATACGCATAATATAATTTAACACGTAAGGCTTAATAAAACATAAATTACATACGCATAATTTAATTTAACACGTAAGGCTTAATAAAACATAAATTACATACGCATAATTTAATTTAACACGTAAGGCTTAATAAAACATAAATTACATACGCATAATTTAATTTAACACGTAAGGCTTAATAAAACATAAATTAGATAAACTTTGCATACATCACGTAAATTAAACTTAACATAAATTACAACATTCACTACATAAAACATGCATAAAATACAATAAAACATTCATAAAATAAACTAACATAGGATCCTAATTTATCTAGTTTGGGTAAAGAAATTTGCATTTCTGAACCCAATTTTTTTTTTCCATGATCTCCAACTTAAGACCTTCATACATTTGATCTGTTTTTTGATTATGTATTTGAAGTTCTCCAATTTCTTTTTGTAACTTTTTTATAGCTCTCTTCTTTTTTTCAATTTCTTCTTGGTTAAATTCCTTAGCACCCATCCAATGTTGGCCCCTCTCCGTCAACAGTTTGATCTCTTTTTCAGCTTCAATGACAGATTGTTTCAATTTATCGGGCATCGTTTGAGAGGGGTTTGGGTTTGAAGAGGAGGCCATTGTTAGTGGTATGACAAAACTTCCTAAAATTATAAGATGTATAGTTGAAAACTTGTGTGGAATTGAAGGATGAAAGGTATTCTATTTATAGTGAAAATAATTACGTTTTACCCCTTCTAGTTTCAATCCTTTTAATTTTAGTCTTTCTACTTTTAATTTTAGTCTTTATAAATCCTTTTATAAAACTTGTTAAAACTTGTGTCTAACTTTTTAACAATTGAAATGAGTATCTAATTTAACATAAATAAAACATACATAAATAGATACATAAACATACATAAATAGATAAACTTAACATAAACATATATAAAACATACATAAACATACATAAAACATATATAAATAGATAAACTTAACATAAATTACAACATTCAGTAGATAAACATACATAAACGAAACATACATAAACATTCAGTAGATAAACATACATAAACGAAACATACATAAACATTCAGTAGATAAACATACATAAACGAAACATACATAAACATTCAGTAGATAAACTTAATATAACTTAACATTAACTTACCATTGATGACTATTAATCCTCGTAACACCTTCTTCAAATGGTCCCCTCTCGTTTTTTAATCTTCCAAATAAACAAACACAAGGAAACACCTTCTTCAAATGGTCCCCTCTCGTTTTTTAATCTTCCAAATAAACAAATACAACTATGGTCCCCTCTCCTTTTTTAATCTTCCAAATAAACAAATACAACTAACACATTCTTCAAATGGTCCCCTCTTATATTTATATTGCTTCCTCTAAAGAAACACAAATCCAACCTCAATCCAAGTCAAAATAAATGAACCAATCATCTTGCGCCACATAACAAACACAACCCCATTAACAAACACAATCCATGTGATTCTATTTAGCCCAATCCCACATCGACACGTGTACGACATATAAACATCTATTAATTTCGAAAATTTCAAAAAAGTCACGGGTTCATGAAAAAGGAAGTGGCCAAAGTTTGAAAAAATCACGAAATCACGAGATTGGCAACTTCGTGACTTCGCGACTCAGGACACATGGCACGATTTCATGGGCATTGGTACGAAATCGCGAAGTCGACCACTACGTGACTTCGCGACTCTGACTCATATGGTACGGTTTCAAGATAAATCTAGAAGTCACGAACTCGAGGACATCGCGACTTCGCGACTCTCATAAATGGCGAGTAGGAAACTGACACGTGTCGGTCGCGATGTCAGGAAGTCACAAAATTGCTGACTTCGTGACTTCATCAAAAATTCTTGCAAATTTGGTCCATCACGTAGTCAAGAAGTGGGAAGTCGCGAATTCGAGTGACATTTTTGCAAATATGGGAGAGAGATGGCGACTTTTGTCATTGAGGAGAGAGAAAAGGCTAATCTCGCCAAATTCCCCTAACAATTGGATGCATCTGCAATGCGTCAGGAGTTATGTAAAATATGAAGAAAATATTTTTTCCATAAATATGGGATACAAGTGAAATTTGGTACTTCGAATGCATTCTCCCTATAAAACCAGGGAAGGAATGTTGAATAATTCTATAAGTCAGAATTTAAACTATCAAATTTACAGTTTAGATTAAAGCTTTAATTTAATAAAGATGAAATGAATTGAAACTTTATCAAAATTAAAGGTCTTGTAAAAACTAAAACTCTTGATTTTGATAACTTCATAAACAAACAGAAGCATCTAAAATTCCATAGCTACAAACCAAATTGTAAATAATTAAATATATTCAATTTGTAAAATTACAATTGGCTGAATCAAAACTTCTTTAAGAAAAATAATCACATTAGTCAAACACAATCTTTATTTTTATGGTTTACCAAAATCAATGAAACAGGAGTTGATTTTAAACACATGAAAGAAAAACAATTGTATATTCAAGTGAAAGTCAATAAACAAAGAATCTATTTTTTACTAATCAACTATATAACTACTGTCAACAAGATTAAAATAGATGTAGTATAACAGACAACGAATCCTAATTTCGTTTCTATCCTTCTCGATAGAATACGTAAGAAGTAGCGGGGTAGAAGAGAATGACCATTCTAGTGGACGTAAACGTAAAGTACAAAACAGAAAATAAATCCAGCCTGATATTGTGATACGAAGGAGAAAGTAAGCTGCACGAATTATCTCCTATCCTTAAAGGTGTTGCGGCACTCTCCGGTAAGCTGTGATTCTGACCGTCACACTACCCCAGGATCTGATGCAGGTTCGTTCGAAATACTAACAGCGATAGTGTTTCAAAATAATGCTAAGTATGAGACAGTAAGTAAAGCTGCAGAGAGAACTCGGTAGAGAGAAGAATGTGAATTCTGGGATGATCTAAATGAGAAGAGAAAGCCTCTATTTATAATTGAAAAAAGATCAGATAACCTACTTCTCTTTTATTACTCCCCAAGAATAGGAGTGGAAGTTAGAGACTAGTTCTTCCATTGGTTTCCAAGAAATAAAACGTGGAGTGATTTCAATTCAAGAGTTATCTGATGAAATATCAACTCCTAAATATGTGGGTCAACAAACCAAGCTTTATCTCTTCTCATTTAAGATAACATCAACTATAACTAATTAACACTAATAATTAATTATACTCTTACTATGGCAAAGCTTTATCTCTTCATTCATATCTTGAAGGAAAAGCTGCCATTCACAGGTCTGACTATGGCAAAAGTCTACCCAATGACTGGATTCAAGCCTACGGTGCACATCAAAGGCTACAAGCAGATAAGGCCTCTGTCCAAGGCTATGATCTCTCTTCTTCTAGAACCTGATAGGGAGGCGTACATTCGCAGGAACAAGACACCGTAGCCGGTGCCTCAAACCCCCCACGCATAAGTAAACCTGTAGGTGAGAGTAGGCCTAAGAAAAAAATCTAAGAGGGCTGAGGAAGTAAAGGAGGTACGTGAGATGAGTGAGGGAATGGACATAGAGATAGATAGAAGTCCCCCACCGAAGGCTCCAAAGAAGAAGAGAACCCCCAAGGTCAGAGTTCCAGAAGACTCACCGCAGAGGTCTCTAGTTCGTGAATCAGCAGAACCTCATGATCCACCTTCACAGAAGCTTAAAAGAATCCGTCGCCTGGCAGAGGTTGACACTGCAGAACAACCAGAATCCAAGAAACCCAAGAGAAAACCCACAGAACCTAAACCAACAGAGCCCAATCCTGCTGCACCAACCCATTCTGACAGTTTCCATACTGCAGAACCTCCCTCCACCCAAGTTTCTGAAAGTGTTGATGATAACATCTTCTTTGACCCTGTCAATGTTCTACCAGAGGTTGAGGAACTCAATCCCTCCCCTCATGCAAACCTAAAACCCAGAAGAAGGAAAAAGCCATCCTCTCCTCCTCCAACTAAAACCAAAACCCCTGAAAAGCAACCCTCTCCAACTCCACAACCTGTAGAACCACAATTGAATGTATCTTCTCCTGATGACATTCCAGAGGAACTCTTTATAGAACCAAACCCTGACAATTGGGACTTCCAAGGCGACAATATCGATATAGGTACTGAAGTTCTACTCTCTGATGACGATCTGCCTCATCCTGAAGATGATCGGAGTGATAAGGAGGCGGGTAGTCTAGGCGCAGAAGTAGAGGTTGGAGAAAAAGATGCCACTGGCACACATCCTTCCTCACCTCCTAGTGCATCCCACAAGTCTAGCGCTCATGTTCTAGATGACCAAGCCATTGAAACAGGCACGCAGAAGCCGATCCAAACCCAGCCTGACCGCACAGAGGGTCTCATTTCCACCTCTGCTGCAAGTTCAAACCGAGAAGCCCCACATAATCCATCATTCTCTCAAAAGGATGATGGATTGAGTAAAAGGACCCCATTGCTCATGGGTCCGACAGAACTTCACGAGGGAGCATGTGTTGGCCTTCCTCCACAGAGTGACCAACCCCACACCCTTCCTAAGGGGGTAGTAGAGGCACACAAGTTCTTTGGCCTAGAACGCCAGAGTTCTCCACTCAGTACCTCGCCACAGCAGGGCTTAGGACCCCCTGTGGTTGACACTGACAGAACACGGATAGACATCACTTTTGATGACCGAGGATTCCGTGGAAGTCCCTAAGAGACCACCATCAAAGCCGTCTCTGAGGGCGCCTTTCAGTCCAAGGCAACTAGAAGACCATGTGTTGATCCTTTCAGGTTCCCTGAAAGATTATGTCACGAAGGAGGACTTTAATTCCTTTATGGCATCAATTTTTCACAAACTGGACGAGTTGAAAAGCTCAACCAGTGGAGTTCCAGCAACATCTACTCAACAGAACCAATCTCCAGATGCTCTGCAGAAGCAAGCCGAACTCTTATCAGCTCAATCAGAGGCTCTCACAAAACTGACTTCTTTTGTTACTGAATCATCTGTCAGCTTCCAGAAGACCATCATTGCTACTGCAGAAGCATTCCGACACTCTGCTGCTCACTCAGAGGGTCTAGCTCAACTGAACTCTGCAGTAAATGATCTCAAGACATCTCTGCCACATATTCTCTTAGAAGCTCTGAATTCTGTCAAGATTGAGCCATCTTTCTTCAACGCCTTAAAATCTGAGCTAGCAGAGATTGGAAAAGAGTTTGCGGCTGATATGGAGGGTGCAACCTTTGTTGATTTCCACAACTTTAAGAAGGAGATCACTGAGATAGTTAATTCTACCATAGTTCTTGGTTCCTTTCCCTCTGAAGGCCCTCCACATGCCCTGGCTAATCGTGGTGATCTGGCAAAACTTGTCACAGTTCTCAGCAATGAAGTCAAGCGCATTGCTTCTAAGCATCTAGAACTACACAAGAAGGCATACAACTTCCACCAGTACACCATGGACAAACTGTACGAGAGAACAAATAATCTACAGGGTGCCATTGTCAATAATGTTGAGCATGCAGTAGAAACTTAGCTAAAACGATAATTTCAGTCTCTCAAGAAGCTCTCCAAGACGTTGACGAAAAACATGAAGGTTTTTTTCGAGTTCATGTGCTACAGAGGCAAAGAAACCCATCCAGGATGATAAGGATGATAAAGATCTTGATCATCCTGAGGGGGAGATTAAATAGAGGGATCCTGCCAAACCTAAGTCTCCAGTCAAAGGGGTGGTTATCTCAGAACCCATTGTTGTTGCTCCTGTACAGAAGTCCAAGCCTGCAGAAGGCAAGGGTAAAGAGAAAGTAGCCGAGGTTCCACTGTCAAAAGAGGAATTAGTGGCTCAAGCTCTGAAACAATCCAGAGAGACTTATGCCAGAGAAGAAATGCTGAGGGCTATGGCTGGAATACCTCAAACTGGTGAGAAATCCTCTAAACCTGTAGAGTCCACAGGGACTTTTGACACCTTGCTTGAGAATATAAAGCCTATTCTCACAGGGGGTCAGAGTCAGCCTATTCTAGAAGAGGAGCCAATCCAAGCAGCACAATTTCCAGAGGCCATTCTAACAGAGGATCCAAATGAACAGATGCCTCTTTCTTCTGACAGAGTACTCACCATGATGGAAGAGCACCTCAAGTGGAAGTACTCTCAGAGGGACAATAAGCCCCCTTTTGACATTATGTGGTCTAACCTTCATACATCAGAGTCTCGTTATCAGTTCTTCAAGATGACCAAGCCAAAAGAAGTTGTGTTCTCCTTAAATCCGATTAAAGCCATCAAGATGATCTCTCTTGGAACAAAATGCAACAAGCAGGTTCATTATGCTCAGTTACAGTCGTCAGAGGTGATGAATTTCTGTATGTCTTTTCCTATGTTGCTTTCGCGAACCTCTGTGTATATGATCTTTTATTTCTCAGGCTTTTCTGAGAAAGAGAATGGAGATAAACAAGACGTATGCAGATACTCAAAGCAGGTTGTGGCAAGTGATGAGAGCCTAAGTTTACTATTGGATTCTGAAGGATTTTTATTTGGCCTATAAATTGGTCAAAACAAGTTGTACATTTCTCAGCCTGCCAACAGACCCAAGTGGATCCAGAACATCAGATCAAACTCCTTGGTACATGATCCAGTCTATGGATTCGTGTATGAGGACAAGGATGGAGTGTAGAGGTTCTTTAACCATCTTGAAGCACACAAGTATGTCACCAAAACTCTGCACTACATGTACAGGCTGCTAGCTTCACAGGTTTCTCATAGCAGAATCAGAAGAGAAGAAGCAGAGCCTATTTTCAAATAAGTTGAAGCTCTGGCAAAACACGGAACAATGATAGTGGAGATGTATATGAAGCTTAGAAGTGTAGGAATAGATGATTTTCCTAATTCTGATGTCAAGTGATAGATAGGGTTCTGTATTATACGCAAGAGTTTAATTTTGTTCTATGTCTGTAATCTCAGAGGCTGAGGTTTACTCTCCTCTTGTTTTGTAATGTATAAGAAAATTTTTCACTAAGTGCTTTTATCATTACTTAGGGGGAGATTGTTAGCTCCATTTTCTTGGTTGTAAAAGTAATAGATAAAAGCAGCAAGTTCAATTCTACAAAAGTTGAAGATTTGCAGAAGTGATTATTCGCAGAATGCCAAGTTCATCAAGTCTTGTCTGACAGAACCTCTGTGGGGCACACCAGAGGTTCTGAGATCCGTCTAGCAAAGCTTTTCAAGAATGACTTTCCAGAACCTCTGCGAGCTCACCAGAGGTTCTAAAGACATACTTCTGCAGAACAACTATTTGGCCATCACGTGCACCTCACGTGACTTTGTAACCGACTCACTTTGGATGGCTCAGATCGTTACACGTGTCGAAATTCTAGATAGTTTGTTAGGATTTTGTAGTATAAATAAATAGCTGTTCTTTCTTCCTTTCGTATGCAAGTTAGTTTACACTGTTCATCATGTGAAATTGGAATACACTGTTCCATTGATCCTTTTGTAAGCGTTTATCTTGTTTAATTGAAATCAATTGTTCTTCATTGTTACTATCTGATTATAGATTACTTATGAGATCTACATTTACAGTTTGATTCATTCTATTCCACTGCAATCTCTATTTTATCAACTGTATTTGCATATAAAATCAATTTCCATAATTTTAGTTTTTGGGATCTAACAGTGGATAAATCATACCATAGAGCATCATTTATTGTAAACCTCTATCTGTCAGACCAATGATCGTAGTTTTAACGGTGTAAATAGGTCTACCATCTATGTCGTCGATGTTGAATATGTAAGCACGGGAAGAAGATAATGTGTGAATGATGTTTAGGGAAGAAAATTGAAAAACAAGAAAAAAGGGGAAACAAGAAGCGGGAGAGAAATTTAGGAAAAAGAGGCGGGAATTCTTGGATAACAGGAGGCGGGAAGTTCATTCATTTTTCCAAAAAAACTACAACTTTTTTCCAGATTATCTTTTTTTGACTTTTTCAAAGCGGCAAATGGTAGACGATAATCTAGTTTTGTTTGGGTTTTAATGAAAAAGTATTTAAATGATAGAAAATTACATAATGTAATTTTTATTTTATTTTATTTTTATCGAAGAAGTATTTTTTAATAAAGATATGCTAAAGTAAAATTTTAAAACATGATGATGGATGGATTACTATAAGTTAATATAATGTATTAATATTTATTATTCTAGGTTATTTTTATTCATCAACAAATTATCATTAATTTTTTTATCTAAAATATGTAAGTGATCATGATTGTGAATTACTAACATATTATCGTGGTTTATTGGTAGAATGGGTTGTGTTGAGTACTAACAAGTTGTGTGTTGCAACATGTCAAATCGGGTATGATGCGTCATTATGATCGTATTGGACGATAATGGTCCCATTGGGTCATCTTGGGTTGTAATGAAATGTATATGGGTTATAATGTGTTGTATTGGGTTTTGTTGGGGTTGTAGTCAATGTATAGAGGGTTGTAATGGGTGGTGTTGGATGGTAATTAATTGTATTCGACGCTATTGGGCCCCGATGATTGTAAAGTGCAAAATAAGTTTTGTTGGTTTGCAATCAGTAGTCTTGGAATATGTTAAGGAGTAATCGGTCGTATTGGGTGATTATGATTGTAAGGGTTGTAGACAAACGATTGTGTCAGAAAAAGGTAACATCTAAAACATAAGAAGGGATCTGGACCCTTAGACACTTTCAATTTCACCCCTAACCCCATGAATTGCACTTCTCAAGGTAATTGATATGATACATCATGGTTCATTTCATTAGTGTTGATCTTCAATTAGGATTGATCTAACGATAGAGACCATTTCTTACTTTTCTCACTATAACTTTTATTCTCACCCAAACCCAACCCATAGATTGTTGTATAGATTTTCATTGGGGTTTGATAGGTTGTATCGAGTGCCAATGAGTTATAATGTGCTATTGTTAGACAACATATATTGGGTTTTGAGTTGTAGTGGATAGTAGGGTCAGGTTCAAAGGGAACCCTCAAAAAACGGAAAACCGGGGAACACCCTCGTAGCCCTCCATTTGGACCGTTTGAACTTGTGCATAGACGTAATTTGTAATATGCACATATGTATAATGCACTTATGCATAAAAACCAGAAAACAGTTTAATTTACTACATACGATCCAAATGGAGGGCTACGAAGGTGTTCCTTGGTTTTTAAGGGAACCCTCAAAAAACGGAAAACCGACGAACAACCTCGTAGCCCTCCATCTAGACCGTTTAAACTTGTGCATAAACGTAATTTGTAATATGCACATATGCATAATGCACTTGTGCATAAAAATCAAAAAACAGTTTAATTTACTACATATGGTTCAAAATGGAGGGCTACGAAGGTGTTTCTTGGTTTTTCATTTTTCTAGGTTTTCCTTTGAAACTCCCTCGTGGATAGTATTGTGTTATAATAGGTTGATTTGAGTTATAACATGTGGTAATGGATGCAATGAGTCATAATTAGTTACATTGAGTTGTAATGGACCTATTGGGTTATAATAAGTGGTATTAGGTTCATTAGACTGTAATGGTCCATATTAAGTTCTATAGGGTTATAATGGGTCGGTTTTCTGCCCAGTGGTTGTAGTGAGATGTGAGTGGTAATGTGTCATTTTGGATTGTAACAAGTATTAGGTAATAATATATATATATATATATATAGGGGTGGGTTCAAATGTGAACCACTTTTTGGTTGTGAACGTGAGGGCAGCCGAGAGCGCGACACGTGGCGGATGACCAGGCGCCATATCAGGTCCACAGCGGATGACAAGGCGCGATTCATGGGAGGGCTTTGAATTAAAGGGGGGGACCACACTCAAAGCCGCCTTAGTTGACTAGTCTCCACCACGTGTCGCTGATAACTCCAAAATTATACATGTTTTGCTCGAACTAGTTCCCCACTTTTGTTTATGTTTTAGGCCTATTTTGGACATGATTGCTACTAAAAGGGTGTGAATTGTAATTTCAGGTAAATTTGAGGGTGAAATGCAAAAAGTATCAAAAAGAGGGTAAAAAGCATCAAAAGTTGATACTTTGTGAAGAGATGGAAAAATCAATTATTTGGTTTCCATTTGTATGCTTTTCTTCCCTTCCAAGTTAATGGCCTCCCTCAAATGATTCCGGAATGTTCCAGATTTCTCCACCAGATGAAGATTTCTTCCCTAAGCAAGATCTTCACCAGATAAGGAAAAGAAGATTCTAGAAGATTGAGTTGCCAGTTTCGCGCCGCGAACTGCCGTTTCGCGATCGCTAAACGAGACTGCCGAGTTTATTATAAATACAAGCCTTGGGTATTCAGTTTTAATCATCCAATAATTCTTTTCATACACCATTATTCAAAAAATAGTCTAGGTTAGATGGGAGCCACTTAGGGTTTCCAACCCAAAAAGCCGGAGGCTTGATGTGATGACTACGGAGGAGATGATTCGCGGGGATGCTACAACAAATCTGCCGGTCTTTAGTTGGTTTGTTTTTGCATTTCTTATTAGTATGTCTATATACTAGTACCCTTTTGGTGTTATTATGGTTTGATTACTTTGGATCTTTAATTAATAGATTTATGGTTTGTTGGATGTTTGTCTTTGATTCCGAAGTTAATGCTTAAACTGTGGCTATCTGAACTTGTTGGTTGGGTGTATCTTTTTTTCTGACAAAAAGATAGGTAGACTCCATCAGGTTAATCAACCTCTCTTACCTTTCACTCTGGTGACGCGGAGAGACGTGGTAAGTAGTTTACTTGGACCAAGAGTAGACTAAACAGTAGGGTCCCACGACTTAGCATTGATTAGGGTGACTTTTACTAGACTGCTTGACAACCAGTCCCTGTAATTGGGCTGGGAGACAAACCTGGTTGATAGTCTTAGATAAAACATGCTCGGGTGCTATATGCTTAATTTTTGACAACAATCATTAATCTATACCTCATGAAAAGTGAACCATAATGATTACTGTTATCTCCGATGTTTGTTTGTTTATCAGTTTTCCACTTCTTGGTTAGATTTATTTAATTGTTAATCTTTTATATTCAAAATACTTTTCCAAAAGCAAAACCCCTTTTTCCTAAATTAACTGATTAATACTTTGGTAGACTTCTAGCTTAACTGTTCCCAGTGGCAAGAACGATACCCGGACTTTCCTAAGACCAACTCCAACCGCACGGTAAATCCCTTGATTTGCCGGCGGTGGAGGTCCAATCGAACGGCAAACACCAAAAGCATTTGTCGGAAAACACTTTCATACGGCAAATATGCCGTCCAAAAGTCACACACCAAACAGGGCATGGCCCACCACTTCCCCACCTTTATTAATATTTAATAGTATTTTATTAGTTTTTAACATATATTTTGATTTTATTATTCAACAAATTAATATAAAATATATTATTTAACGTGGGGTCCATATATTTGGTGTTTTTTTTAGAGTGTGGTTGGAGTTGAGTTTTTATTTGGTATGAATGGGCCCACTAAATTTAGTGTTTTTGATGTTATTTTTAGTGTTATGGTTGGAGTTGCTCTAAACTATATTGCTTGCGATCAGGTACGCTTGCCTGTAAGTATGGTGATTTTGGTTAGGTGATTTTGTGGTTAAACTTGATATTGTTTTTATATATATATTTTACACCATCAAGTTTTTGGCGCCGTTGCCGGGGAACGGTTGCTTAGTTGGATACTAAAGTTTAGTTGGTTGATCGATCCTTGATTGAGAATTTATTTTCAGTCAAATTATTTGCTTTCTAGGTTAATTTTTTTTTAATTTTATTTCTCTTTTATATTTTTGTGCTACTCCGGTATTTCTTTTGTTTGTGTTGCAGATATGGAGGATGAGGATGAGACTATTACAATTTTTTAAACGTATCCGGGAGTTTTTGGGGACGAATAGAGGAAAAGCATCCCGATGATGATGTACCAATGTGGATCCTTAGGAATCGCCAAAAGGAGTTAATGCAAAAACATCTATTTGAAAAACCCTTGGCAAACCAATCATCTCATCAACAAAAGGTAAGTCATCAATGTGTTAAGTCCGAAGATTCTAACAGTTCTTTAACTTTATAGGATGAGACAGTGGATGAACAATCAGATGATGAATTCTGGGAAGATTTTGAGCGTATCTTGCAAGAGGGACATGAGGAAGAAGCTCCAAAAGAAGATCAATTCCATATTCAGCCAAAGGTAAATCTTCCGATATCTGATTGTGAAAATTCTAACAACGAGCCTTTGTTTTGTCAATAATCGGTACCAAGGAGAGATGGCTCGAGATCCTTTTTGGGAAGCCAGTTGTCAAAAACAATTGGACGGACCATCACACATAATGGAGTATCTAAAGGATCTAGTTCCAAAGAGGCCAAACTCACTCAAATCTGACATTCAGTCTGCAAATCAACAAGGTAAGAACCGGAATGGTAAGTGGTATGCTACTCTACCTGGTGGATCACACAACGGAAAGTCAGTAAGCCCAGGTATGTACCACTACTTTCACCCATGCTTAATTGCAAGTGGAGGGTGTTTTGTTTCAAACGAGGGTGCTTAAACCCGGAGTCAGGTTCGCGACTTGTGACAAAAACAAGCGCTTCTCGGGAGGCAACCCGTGATTTTTTTTTAGTTTTTTCATGTTTTTAGTGTGTCTAGTAATGTCTAGGATTAATACCCAAATCATTTTGGTCAAAAAATTTCGAAAAAGTGGACAGAAATGTTTCGAGTTCGCGAAATTTATAGTTTCGCGTTCGCGAAACCAGGTACCTGCAAAAAAAAATTTATTTTTATTTTAAACCCCAAAACTCTTTTTCTCTCACCAAAAGTTAATCTCAAATGTTTTTAGCTTCAAATCTTTTCAAACTCTAAGTGTGAGAAGACTTTGGCTTTTTCAAACACTAAGTGATAAACCATACTTTTTCCTAACTTTCTCAAGCAATAGGTTTTTGATTCACTTTAATATTTTTACATTACTTGCTTAAGATTTTGAAAACATATCCCTTAGTTTTAAAAGAAAATTATTTTTGGTGCAAAAAAGGGATAAAAATCAAGTTTTAAGTGTGGGAGCCCAATGTGGTAACAATTTTCAAAATCAAAATTTTTAATGGGTTCCCATTCTTTAAATTAACTTGATATGGTTCAATCACTAAGTGTGGGAAAACTTTTTCCAAATAGTTTTCCAAAGCCCAATACTCCAAGCCCAAAGGATTCGAAAAAAAAAGAGTTTAGATTTTATTTTTAAAAGAGATATTTGACTAATGGTGATGAAAATTTGATTTTCACGTGTTGGTTAGGGTGTTCAATAAAGTTTTTAAAATAAAGTTTCTGTCTACGTTGTTTTGTAACTGGATTTGACTTGACTTGATTTTGGGTGTATCGTCCTATCTATCTTAGTTTTATTTTACATTTTTTCTTTTTAGTGTGTTTTGTTTGTAGGTTTTGGTGTGGAAAACTCTCGGAGTCTCCTATACTTCATGAGCCGATCGTCAACTTCAAGTCTTTTAACCCGGGGAGCTTCTGTTTCCCTTTCACTTCTCTACTTGATTTTTAACTATTGTTGCATTGAGGACAATGCAAATTTTAAGTGTGAGGAGGGGGTTAAGTAGACCTAACTTGTTTTGATTTCTTAACCCATGGATTAATTGTTTATTATCTTTTTCCTTTCCGCATGTGCTTTAACTGTTATTGCATTGAGTACATTGCAAGTTTTAAGTGTGGGAGGGGGGTTAAGTAAACTTTTGCTTGTTTGTCCTTATTGTGCTTAATTGTTTATCTTGGTATTATTTGAATTATATGGCACAATTTTTTTTCGAAATCCATGATCTTTTTAGAATTTTGTGGAAGTCAAAAGAGTCTTGCATTTAGGAGGACACTTTTTAAAGTTTTTATGAGTTTGAAAAGTCATGTGTATTCTAATTACCGAGTGATCCTTACCCATTTCCTTGAAAGATTGAGCCTATATTGTTTATATCTTATTTCTTCCCTTCCAAGTTAATGGCCTCCCTCAAATGATTCCGGAATGTTCCAGATTTCTCCACCAAATGAAGACTTCTTCCGTAAGCAAGATCTTCACCAGATAAGGAAAAGAAGATTTTAGAAGATTGAGTTGCCAGTTTCGCGCCGCGAACTGCCGTTTCGCGATCGCTAAACGAGACTGCGAGTTTATTATAAATACAAGCCTTGGGTATTCAGTTTTAATCATCCAATAATTCTTTTCATACACCATTATTCAAAAAATAGTCTAGGTTAGATGGGAGCCACTTAGGGTTTCCAACCCAAGAAGCTGGAGGTTCGATGTGACGACTACGGAGGAGATGATTCGAGGGGATGCTACAACAAATCTGCCGGTCTTTAGTTGGTTTGTTTTTGCATTTCGTATTAGTATGTCTATATACTAGTACCCTTTTGGTGTTATTATGGTTTGATTACTTTGGATCCTTAATTAATAGATTTATGGTTTGTTGAATGTTTGTCTTTGATTCCGAAGTTAATGCTTAAACTGTGGCTATGAATAGTGAAGCTATGTATGGCGGGAGATTTTTGATGAATAATAGTATGTGGAATACTATTTGTCTTTTTGGCTGAAGCAAACTCAAAACATCTAGTAAAACAAGTACAGATTTTCAACTTCTAACGGATACTTGAATCTTTTTGGTTTCTTGTACAAAATAATTCATGATCATCGGTTTTCATTAACAAAGTTAGCACAACACATGACAATCAAAATAAGCAACATGAAAGAACAAGGTATTTGTTTATCCAAATTCACCAACAATTGCAACACAACATAGTTGATCACATGGACATCCTCTTAATTATCACCCACTAAAGATAACCTAAAGGGTAAACCATCAACAAGTGGTGTTTGATATAATAGATTTAAACGAAGATGGAAGCACAAATGAAGTTGTAGATAAGCACGCAAATAGAAAGGTCTGATCTTGAACAACCACACCTTATTATCTAACAATCACTAGACACTTATTCTATGCAATTTGAGGAGGTAAATGAAGACTTTGAAGAAGAACTGAGCCATGATTTTAACCTTAAAAAAACACGACAACCAACACAAAGAAGAAGAAAGCACAAACCAAAAGTGGTTCTAGAAAGTAAGAGCAAAAGTGCAAAAATTCCAACGCCTAAAAACTGATCGCTTCTCAACCGCAAAGAGAAAATATGTTAGAAAGATTATGTCAGAAAGATCCACAGATGTACTCACAAGTGAAACTTCGGTTCCGAGAACTAGGAATTCCTATAGAAAAAAGACCAACTTCGAATAAGAGTAGAATACTCATATAGAATTTCAGGGGGCCGAAAAGAAATCGAGTTAACGTGTGATAAAGCATTCTTAACAAATCAACGGACAAGATAAAGCCCCGTAACCCCAAACAAGTCCGACCTAAATCACGCAAGACTAGAAATTCTAAGACTAAAACGTAATCTCATGAGTTGTGACTAAAAATAACATTTTTCACTAGAAAAAAACCAAGAATCCAATAAATTCCAATAATCTCAAAGGACCCAAAGACTAGTCATATATAAGGGTGCGTTTGGTATTGGGACAGAACAGAACAGGACAGAACAGAACTAGACAGGACAGAACAGGATAGAACAGCTGTTCAGTGTTTGGTAACATATAACTAAACTGGACAGAACAGAACAAAATCAAGTAAATGACCAATATACCCTTGGTAACAATTTATTGTTTTTTTTATCAAATAACTAATCTAAATGAAATTAACAAATAATAAAACAAATAGGTATAAAATTTTAATAAATTAATTGTTTATCTTTATTAATATACAATATCATAAATAAGTAATAAAGTGAAAAGAAATTAAAATAAACAAGCTTTCTTGAAGAAACTTCATCCAGAGGAGCATCAACAAGCCTTCCATTTGCAAATCTCAAGTCATCCCCAACATTCCACCAAATCAACCCACCACCTGCAAATCAACGAAACCACCACCATCACCGATTGTAATCAGATCAAGACCACCAGCAGACCCATTATTGTTCATAAATCGAATTTCAGTAGCCAATTTTGAGAAAGAAATCGATTTTGAAAAATTAAAGTAGAAAGAATCGATTTCAGTTCTTACCTTTGTCGATTTGAAGAAGACGAGGTTGATCGTAAGGAAGCTGGAAGCTAGGGTTTGAGGGATGGAGGGGTATGTCGTCTAGAAAATGTCATCTGATGATGATGATGGTGGGGTATTAGAGGTTAAATAAGGGTATTTTGGTAAAATGTTTCCTTGTTCCACTTAGTTCTATGTATTTTTGGAGAACAGGCTTGTTCCACTTGAGTTCCACTTAGTCCTGTTCTGTTCCAACTTTTGCTACACCAAACATGGGACACAAAGCCCTTGTTCCTGTCTGTTCTGTCCAGTTCCCCTACCAAACGCACCCTAAGAG
>CM058044.1:13759684-13809282 GCA_030169165.1 Centaurea solstitialis | reverse complement strand
ACAATCTAAAGTTTGACACTAAGCCTTCACTATGCACTAGGGAGAATAAGATAGAAACGTGTAACACCCCAAAATTTGGAGCAAACAAAAACTTTCATTTAAGAAAGATGGTAATACAAATTACGCCAAAGCGTGAGATCTTCCTAATAACAGGGGTATAGAGTGATGTATAATTACAATGTTTGTAATCGAATAAAACAACATGATAACTAAGTAGTCTAGTTCCTAACCAGGAAGAAGACTACAAAAGGGTTATCATTCTACAGTCGTTCTCGCGGTCTAGAAGACCGGTCTCTTCAAGTTCCCCCAAGCTCACTCTAATCCCATCACCTACTTGGGAACGGCGCCACTAACACCTGAGATACATATCGACACCAAACAAGTGTTAGGCCAAAGGAGCCTAGTGAGTTGTACCAAACATAAGACGATACATATAAAATCATGTTAAGACATATGAGGTATGTAAGAGTATATAAACGAACATAATGAAAGCATACTTATACGGATTATCTTTTATCTTCGGAGACAGTGGGAGCGACTGATGAGCTATTTTGTTTCACACTCACGGACGTAAAATGGTCATATCTCAAAGCAAGTATACAATGAGATACGACATCGCCTTTTCAAGTAATACGGTGATAAAATACCGAGTATCGTCCTCAGAGATTAGTAGTAAAAGTGATGTTTTTAGAGTGACTGAAAGAAATGACTTCAGATGGCGATTTTGAAGAATAATCTTTGATTGATTGGTTGATTGGTGACTTAACAGTTAACAAGAAGCAAGGGTGTAAGACTTTTGAGTGGGTTTTAAAATCAAATTCCAGTGGCAAATGCTACAACAATGCTATAGCATTAGTTTATCAAGAACTTGTTTCACCATCTATTTTGAAAGGACCCTGTCGGATTCTCACCATTGTACCATTATTTAGCTTCTACACCACATGTCTGAGTGGTATCAGAACTAGTGATTGGTGACAAATGATGCTTTCAAAATATATGGACAAACAAATGTCTTTGTTAAAAATCACCCTATCGGGCCGATTCCCATATCATTCAAGTTGGATTGTTTCAAGCGGCTTATATCTAAGCCACTACACTTTAACACCTTGACTAGTGTCCAACTCGTCGAGATTTTCATTTTGAAATAACAAAGTTAGCATCTATGTCTAGACTACTTCCCATATCATTCGCCATGACGTGCAATCAAATGGTTCATGTCTGAATCCATCGGCACTTTAACACTTTTCAAGTGATCATGTCGTCAAGAAGTGTTTCGATCTTTTTATAAAACTTGAAATGAGATGGTGGAACGTTGTTATTGAGAAACAACGTCCACCTTCCTTTGATTAAAAACCCACTCTTATGGTCTCACACCCAAGCTAAAGAAATTAGCTACTCATTACGTTAAAGTAAATTGCAATAATTATAAATGACATCAAAATAAATTGCGTAAAGTAAGAACAATAAGTAAATGACGGAAAGTAAATTGCGATAAATAAATGACTAAAATTAAAGTGCGGTAAGTAAATTGCGGAAAATAAATGACTTAATGTAAAGACTTAAAGTAAATTGCAAGTAAGTAAAGAAATTGAAATTGCAAGACTTGTAAGTAAATGAGAAAGTGTTTCCAAAATATTTCCTTGAATTAAAAACTACTAGTTATAAGATGATAGAAGATAGATAATAGATACTAGATGATTCATGATCCTTGAAAGCAAGCAAACAAAAGCTACTACTATTCATCACTAGTAAAAGATGCCAACAAAGTCAATATGTACTACTACTACACCATTTCTTAAATACACAAAAGTGATGGTGGTTCAAAAGGATGAAGGCTACAATAAATGCCAAGGTTTGTACACAAAAACAAGGCTGGTCTTTAAACACAAATGTCCCAAAAGTATAGACTCTTGACTTGGTCCTAGCAATTCTTGGCAATCTTGAAAGAGTCTTCTTCATACGTGCTGTCCAGCCCCTGATGCTCTAGCATTCATGTAGCATTGGCATCTGCATAAAAGAAATATATAAATAAGTTTACTAATTAACCTAATAAACAGGTAAAACGCTCCTTAACCCCATGCACTGAATAAGATGAAAATAAGATACTAAAACGACTCAAGTTGCGGGATAAATATAAAAATCTAAGCTAAAAAGATGTAAAATGAAGGTACTTTTATACAAATACGCAACGCGTATCTGTAACACCCCGCTAAAGCGGAACCGCGAGGTGTGACAGTTAAGATTTCATCGCGATAGGAGATAAACCACACCAATCATTCATAACATAAATTTAAAATAGTTTAAAAGTATTACAACCCAATTGTAACACCCCGTTCCCATTCAGTTAAGTTTTAACTTCTCTTTCGTTAAGATAGTAAGGTTTGGTGTCATTTGTGTAATTTCAAGTAGGGGGACTTGCTTGTAAATAAAGAGAGTGGAGGGTGTTATGTGTAAGTGTATATATAGGGGATTGGAAGATCAAACCCTTCACTTTTGATCATTTGTCAATCTTGAGAGAAGAGAAAAGGGGATTGGAAGACTTCAAAGGGTTTTGGTGTTTGGGGTGAATTTGTGTCTACGTGGTGCCATCGATTGTTGTTTTACCGTTGGAACTAAGTTTCTAACTTCAGGTAATCATCAATTTTCCTTTGTTGTTGTCGAATATCAAGTTTGAATCATAGTTAGGGTTTTGGTCGAATGTTAAGGAAATTGGTGATCTTTGGATCACCAATTGAGTATTTGTGTTAGGTTGGTTCTATTTTCATTGTAGTAGTATTGTAGAGCCTGGAAATGCGAAACCATGGCTTTTTGAATCGGTCGAATTGGGTTTGGGATGCAAAAGTTATGCCAAAAAGATGAAAAATCGATTTTGGGATTCGTGCTGAATTTCGGCACCTAGCGATCGCTAGGTGATGAAGCTAGCGATCGCTAGCCATGGAAAATGAAGGCTAGCGACCACTTGATGATCGCGAACTCAAACAGAAAGTGGGGAAAAATAGCTAGCGATCGCTAGCTATCAGCCTAGCGATCGCTAGCCTCTGTTTTATGTGGAAAAACTGTTTTGGCCGTAACTTTCGCGTCTTAGCTCCGATTTTGATACCGTAAAGACCGTTGGGTTTGTAATTGAATTACCTACCTTTCTAGAGAGTCTAGTTCAGGTCTAGACTAAGTGTGTTAGTTATGAACCTTGAGTGTTTCGGTCACGAGCCTTAAGGTGTCGTTATGAATGATATTTATGTGTGTTTTGCCATAATGTGATATATAGGTGATTGTATACAACCGTGTGGTGAGTTGATCATAATTATTGTGAAGCGAATCAAGGTGAGTACATATCCCTTATACGTGGCTCTATGTACAACTTGTATGTGATGCATATATGGTATGAGACTAGCATGTTGTGTGATGACGTACTCATTGTAGTGGTGGTGGCCACCGTGGGTATAGTCCTTGTGTTAACTGATATCAGTATGTGTGTGGTTCTTACCGGCGTGTACCGTAAGGCCATTGGTGATAGCATGCTTAGTTCTCATATGCGCAACAGTTGGTATAATATTGTTATGTGTTTGTGATGTGTGCTCACTAAGCGAAAGCTTACCCCGTTGTGTTCTTTTTCCCTTAGATGCAGGTCCGTCTGGAAAGGACAAAGGGAAGGGAAAAGCTTGAAGTTCTGATCATGCTCCAGGCTCAGTTCATACGGATCTTTACTATCGTTAAACTTTTGGTTATGTTTTGATTGTTTCAAACAGATATTTGTGATGAACCTTGTTTGAGGATTTGGCTAGTACCCTTTTGGTTGAAAACTTAAACCTTTGATTCTAAAAGAAAAATAATAATGATAAGTGAATTTTACGTTTTTGGACAATTTCCGCTGTCATGGTTACTTTTATTTCATTTCCGTTTATTTCCCGTTAAAAATGGCAAAAATAGATTTGAGTTGTTACAATTGGTATCAGAGCCTTGGTTTGAGGGATTCAGGCATTCACACGAGGTGAGTGCTTGAACTTAAACCCAAGTGTTCGTGTTTTCAAAACAAGTAACCATCAAATTTGATATTTTTAGTGGGGTGTGAACTGAGCCAAGGATCGGAACGTCAAGTCGGGTGAGCACTTTGTTTAATAGTCTACATTGATGATTTTGTTATTGGAATGCTATTAGCGTGTTATTGTGGTGATGTGTAAGCATGATTGATTGTGATTACTTAATTTGTGGTGTGGAAGTTGTGTAAGATAAAATTTAAATGCTATTTGTGCATGACCACTACAGCGGTAGGAAAGTGTAGGGTAACTCTTATGCTTAATAGATAGGATGTTGCCTTGTGCATGCGGGTCGTTGAGGGGTAAACCGAAACTAGGGATTAGGACCCTTGGTGACAACGTTGAGCCTAGATATGTAGGGTATAATTATAATGGTATAAGGGCCCATATCATTACAATTATATTGTACATGTCGGGACTTGGCGAGGTTATGGGGGACACCTATGAACTAACAAGGTTGGATGGGATAGTAACATGCTAGGATAGGTTGTATGAACCTATTTGGGATAAGGTAATAATTTGTGGGATGAGCGTGTTAGAGACTAAGTGCTAGGTGTGGTACTTAATGGTGTTTGTTACTTGAATCAGTATGGTGACTACACGGAGAGGCAGTGGATCCACTGGTGGAGAGGATCAGGAAATCCCTGACTTGAGAGATGTGATAGCATCTCAAGTGGGGGAGGTGTTGCACAGTTTATTGCCAGGGCTTTTCGATCAGATGAAGAGGGAGATGACAGAGTTGGTAACGCAGCAAGTGCAGACTGCGACTGGGGGGCGAGTGAGTGGGGCGGGAAGCTCACAATCGGGGCACACTCGAAATGTGACCTTCAAAGACTTCATGGCGTGTCAACCGCCGAACTTTCTGGGAGAGAAAGATCCCGTCATCTCTTCTAGATGGGTCTCGGAAGTGGAAGGGGCGTTCCTCACCAGTTTCAGTCCCGCGGAGGTGAAAGTTCGTTTCGCGGCGAACTTGTTGAGGAAGGCAGCGAAGGATTGGTGGAATGTGGTGTGTAGTTCTAGAACTCCGGAGCAAGTGGAAGCCATGACCTGGGAGGAGTTCAAGGGGTTGTTCAAAGCGGAGTTTGAACCGCAGGTGGAGATAGAGAGGCTTACTAACGAGTTTCTCTACATGAAGCAGACTACCGAGTCGGTGAGCGAGATTACTGAGAAATTTCTGGAGAAGTCTCGCTTTTGCCCAAACTATGTGGCGGATGAGACCATGAAGATGTATCGTTATGGGCAGATGCTCAAAGCTGAAATTCGGGAGTTTGTACTGATGACTAATTGTACGAACTTTCAGCAGATGTTCGAGAAGGCCCGATTAAGGGAAATTGAGTTAGAGCGCCAAGGGAAACGCAAGAAGGAGGAGCACAGTCAGGTCCACTCAAACAAGAAGTTCAAGGGGATAGTGCAAAGATCGGAGGGGAAAAGGGAGTATCCTAAGTGCTCCAAGTGTGGCCGGAATCATCCGGGCGAGTGTAGGCCGAGTCTTATCACGTGCTACAAGTGCGGGAAAACAGGTCACTCGAGCCGGGACTGTAGGGTTGCGGCCAGATTGTGTTTCAGGTGTTTTCAGCCTGGTCATTTTGCTCATGAGTGTCCGAACGCAGCTGCATCTACCCAGTTATCTGGAGTGGCGCCTTTGAAGGCGATTGAGGCCGGTCCGGCGAAAAAGGTGGAGATCCCGAAAGGCCGTGCGAGGGTCTTTCAGCTGACTGCGGAGGAGGCAAAGGTGGAGCCTGAAGTGGTGACAGGTATATTTCCCGTAAACTCAAAACCAGCTTTAGTTCTGTTTGATACGGGAGCTAGTAAAAGTTTTGTTTCTACTTCTTTTTGTAAGGGTTTTTCTAATGTAATGGGTAGATTAGATGAGCCTTTAGAGGTAGAAATAGCTGATGAGAAGAGTGTAATAGTTAGAAATATATATAGAGGAAATGTAATAGAATTGGGAGGGGTAAGGTTTCGTGTCGATCTTATACCCATTCCTATGAAAGAAATAAATGTGGTGTTGGGGATGAGTTGGTTGGGTCGTCATGGGGCGTGGTTCGATTGCGAGGGACAAAGAGTGAAGATCAGAAATCCTAGTGGGGGAGACTTGATCATCACCGGCAACGGCATGAAGCGTCCGCCAAGGACGTGCTCTTTGGCTAAGGCAAGGCGGTACGTGAAAGGAGGAGGCATGAGTTACCTTGTGTACGTGGCAGAGATTGCGGGGGAGAAAAAGAGGAAAACGGTGGCCGATGTTCCGGTTGTAAGGGACTTCCCGGATGTCTTCCCGGAAGATTTACCTGGAGTTCCTCCGGAGCGTCAAGTGGAGTTCGGGATCGACTTGATTCCGGGAGCGGCGCCAGTGGCTAAAGCTCCCTATCGTTTAGCACCTCCAGAAATGCAGGAGTTGTCGAACCAGCTTGAAGAGTTGTTGGGCAAGGGGTTTATACGCCCAAGTAGTTCACCTTGGGGAGCCCCTATCCTCTTTGTGAAGAAGAAGGATGGCTCGATGCGGATGTGCATCGATTATCGTGAGCTCAATAAGCTTACAGTGAAAAATCGATACCCGCTACCGAGGATCGATGATCTCTTTGATCAACTTCAGGGAGCTGCATGGTTCTCAAAGATAGATCTTCGATCTGGGTACCATCAAGTGAAGGTGAGGGAAGAGGACGTGCAGAAGACAGCATTTAGAACGAGGTACGGACACTTCGAGTTCGTGGTGATGCCGTTCGGGTTGACAAACGCGCCGGCAGTGTTTATGGACCTGATGAATCGGGTCTGTAGGCCTATGTTGGACAAGTCGGTAATCGTATTCATAGACGATATACTGATTTACTCCAAGACGAAGGAAGATCATGTGATACATTTAATCGAAGTATTAGAGACATTGCGACGGGAGCGGTTGTACGCTAAGTTCTCTAAATGCGATTTCTGGTTACAAGAGGTTCAATTTTTGGGGCATCTTGTTAATCGGGAAGGCATCAAGGTGGATCCGGCAAAGATTGAAGCGGTGATGAAATGGGAGGTTCCAAAGACTCCCACAGAGATTCGGAGTTTCCTGGGATTAGCCGGTTATTACCGACGGTTTATTCAGGATTTCTCTAAGATAGCGGTGCCTTTGACGAGGCTAACTCGGAAGAATGTGAAGTTTGTGTGGGGCGAGGAGCAACAAAAAGCTTTTGAATTGTTGCGTGGGAAATTGTGTGAAGCGCCGGTTTTGACGCTACCGGAAGGGGTTGATGACATGACAGTCTACTGTGATGCTTCTTATCACGGGTTAGGCTGCGTGTTAATGCAACGTGGGAAGGTAATAGCTTATGCGTCTCGTCAACTAAAAACGCATGAGGTAAATTATCCGACTCACGATTTGGAATTAGCTGCGGTGGTTTTTGCATTGAAGTTGTGGAGACATTACCTCTATGGTGTAAAGTGTACCATTTACACTGACCATAAGAGTCTGCGATATTTTCTCGATCAGCAGAATTTGAACATGAGACAACGCCGGTGGTTAGATGTGGTAAAGGATTATGACTGCGAGATCCTATACCATCCAGGCAAGGCCAATGTGGTGGCTGATGCGTTGAGTCGAAAGGTTCATGGTGATGTGTTGCGGGTGCCATTGATGAGATTGACGGTGACCACTTCGTTGATAGAGTTGATAAAGAGCTCGCAGTCTGAAGCAGTGAAGGAGGAGAATCAAAAGAAAGAGAGGATTAAGGGTCAACTGGACCAGTTGGTGACTGATAGTAGGGGGTTATTGACTCGTTCGGATCGAGTGTGGGTGCCGGGTTCATGTGAGGCGAGGCAGACACTCCTGGACGAAGCTCATAAATCCAAGTTTTCTATTCATCCGGGAGCTACCAAGATGTATCGGGATTTGAAGACCGATTATTGGTGGCCAGGAATGAAGCGGGATGTGGCCCGTTATGTGGAGAAATGTTTAACCTGTTTGAGGGTTAAGGCAGAGCACCAAAGACCTCATGGGAAGTTGCAACCTTTGGATATACCTGTTTGGAAGTGGGAGCACATTACGATGGACTTAATCACTAAGTTACCTCGTACTTCCAGAAATGTGGATGCTATCTGGGTTATTGTGGATCGTTTAACTAAGAGCGCTCATTTTATTGCTATTAATGAGAGCTCTTCGTCGGAAAAGTTGGCTGATATTTATGTTAAGGAAATCGTGGCTAGACATGGCGTTCCGGTCACTATCATTTCTGACCGGGATGTCCGGTTTACGTCACGGTTTTGGAGTAAGTTCCATGAAGATTTGGGGACGAAACTGCAACTTAGTACAGCTTTTCATCCTCAAACCGACGGTCAAAGTGAGAGAACGATTCAGACCTTGGAGGACATGTTGAGAGCCTGTGTGTTAGATTTTGGTGGTAGTTGGGACACTTATCTACCGTTGGCCGAGTTTTCATACAACAACAGCTTCCATGCTAGCATTGGCATGCCTCCATATGAGATGCTTTATGGGAGGAGGTGCAGGACTCCGGTATGTTGGGGAGAGGTGGGCCAACGGGAGTTGGGTAGTACCGAAATAGTTCAGAAGACAACTGAGAGCATTGAATTGATTCGAGAACGTTTGAAGACAGCTCAGAGTCGTCAGAAAAGCTACGCTGATAAGCGGAGATCAGACTTGGAGTTCAGTGTGGGTGATAAAGTGTTGTTAAAAGTGTCGCCTTGGAAGGGAGTGATTCGATTCCGGAAGAGGGGCAAGCTCGGTCCTAGATTTATTGGACCATTCAAAGTGGTGGCACGTGTGGGTAAAGTGGCGTATCGACTTGAGCTACCACCAGAGCTCAGTTTGATACATGACACTTTCCATGTGTCCCAGTTACGAAAATGTTTGGCGGATGAATCGGCTCACATTCCAATAGATGACATTCAAGTTGATGAACGACTTAACTACGTGGAAAGGCCGATTGCTATCTTGGAACGGAAGACGAAATCCTTGCGCAACAAGGAGATTGGGTTGGTGAAAGTTCAGTGGGAGCATCGGAAGGGGTCAGAGTGGACGTGGGAGCCAGAGGCTGAGATGAGGGCGAATCATCCGGAACTTTTTCAAGCGTGACCGATTTCGGGGACGAAATCTTGGTAAGTGGGGGAGAGTTGTAACACCCCGTTCCCATTCAGTTAAGTTTTAACTTCTCTTTCGTTAAGATAGTAAGGTTTGGTGTCATTTGTGTAATTTCAAGTAGGGGGACTTGCTTGTAAATAAAGAGAGTGGAGGGTGTTATGTGTAAGTGTATATATAGGGGATTGGAAGATCAAACCCTTCACTTTTGATCATTTGTCAATCTTGAGAGAAGAGAAAAGGGGATTGGAAGACTTCAAAGGGTTTTGGTGTTTGGGGTGAATTTGTGTCTACGTGGTGCCATCGATTGTTGTTTTACCGTTGGAACTAAGTTTCTAACTTCAGGTAATCATCAATTTTCCTTTGTTGTTGTCGAATATCAAGTTTGAATCATAGTTAGGGTTTTGGTCGAATGTTAAGGAAATTGGTGATCTTTGGATCACCAATTGAGTATTTGTGTTAGGTTGGTTCTATTTTCATTGTAGTAGTATTGTAGAGCCTGGAAATGCGAAACCATGGCTTTTTGAATCGGTCGAATTGGGTTTGGGATGCAAAAGTTATGCCAAAAAGATGAAAAATCGATTTTGGGATTCGTGCTGAATTTCGGCACCTAGCGATCGCTAGGTGATGAAGCTAGCGATCGCTAGCCATGGAAAATGAAGGCTAGCGACCACTTGATGATCGCGAACTCAAACAGAAAGTGGGGAAAAATAGCTAGCGATCGCTAGCTATCAGCCTAGCGATCGCTAGCCTCTGTTTTATGTGGAAAAACTGTTTTGGCCGTAACTTTCGCGTCTTAGCTCCGATTTTGATACCGTAAAGACCGTTGGGTTTGTAATTGAATTACCTACCTTTCTAGAGAGTCTAGTTCAGGTCTAGACTAAGTGTGTTAGTTATGAACCTTGAGTGTTTCGGTCACGAGCCTTAAGGTGTCGTTATGAATGATATTTATGTGTGTTTTGCCATAATGTGATATATAGGTGATTGTATACAACCGTGTGGTGAGTTGATCATAATTATTGTGAAGCGAATCAAGGTGAGTACATATCCCTTATACGTGGCTCTATGTACAACTTGTATGTGATGCATATATGGTATGAGACTAGCATGTTGTGTGATGACGTACTCATTGTAGTGGTGGTGGCCACCGTGGGTATAGTCCTTGTGTTAACTGATATCAGTATGTGTGTGGTTCTTACCGGCGTGTACCGTAAGGCCATTGGTGATAGCATGCTTAGTTCTCATATGCGCAACAGTTGGTATAATATTGTTATGTGTTTGTGATGTGTGCTCACTAAGCGAAAGCTTACCCCGTTGTGTTCTTTTTCCCTTAGATGCAGGTCCGTCTGGAAAGGACAAAGGGAAGGGAAAAGCTTGAAGTTCTGATCATGCTCCAGGCTCAGTTCATACGGATCTTTACTATCGTTAAACTTTTGGTTATGTTTTGATTGTTTCAAACAGATATTTGTGATGAACCTTGTTTGAGGATTTGGCTAGTACCCTTTTGGTTGAAAACTTAAACCTTTGATTCTAAAAGAAAAATAATAATGATAAGTGAATTTTACGTTTTTGGACAATTTCCGCTGTCATGGTTACTTTTATTTCATTTCCGTTTATTTCCCGTTAAAAATGGCAAAAATAGATTTGAGTTGTTACACCAATCATAATTTAAGTTTTACAGACTTAAACAAAATAAACACTGTCTTGATTGGTGACACAACATTCCACTAAAGACCTGATCAAACTTTTGGATTTCCTGAAAAGCATGTTAAACAAGTGTCAACTACAAGAGTTGGTGAGTTCACAGGTTTTTATAAGTACAAAACAGTTATGTACAATATCAATTTCAATAAAACATTTATTCGCAACATTTTGTAAACAGTTTGGTGAATCAGTTCATTCACCCCAAAAATAGCAGTTTGGTATCAAACAGTAAGTAAATTTTCCAAGTGATGTGTTAATTACATGATATGCATTAGTGAGTTACTACAATCCTTCATTTGATGACATAGCTACGCCCCTATCCAGCCTTGCCGGGGGAAAACTATTTCCAGCCGGGGTGAATATTTTTCAATACAGTGCACCTATATTCTCGTCAGTCAAGGTGGGTATGTCAAACCAAATAGCGCTATCCACGTGTATCATAGGCCCAATTTGTAAGGGTTAATAGTAGTGCAGGGGACATTTTCATTTATTGCTCACTATATCATGTTTCAACATATCGAAAATTTTATCTCATAAAACATTTCATTTCATTTCATTTCGGTATCCGAATTCATTTCATTTCAATTCATTTCAATACGTAAAGCATATTCCAATTCACTTCATTTCAATATACACAAAACATTTCATTCAATTCATTTCATTATCATACTCTCATTTCAATTTATTTCATTTTATAAAAACATTTCATAACATTTCAAATAAACGATTCATTTCATTTTGTCACAATAAATCATTTCATTTCGATAATTCATTTCATTTCGCAACAAGTTCACAATTAAACACATTTTATTCATAAACATGCTTTTCACCCCAAAACTTCGTGAAAACGGTAAAAACGGGGCTGTGAATACTCACCTCGGGTGTTTAGTGCGGATTTGAAAGGGTTGATGCGTGACCTAAATCCCGGCTCCGAACTAGGGTCGTCCTATCAAACACGAAATTTTAATGTAAGTTCTAGGTCCAACGGTCCTTATCTAAAATCGTACCGAAATCCATATAATGCCATTATATTACTTTTATAGTCCAACTTAATAAAAATTCATTTTGTCACAAATAAAAGTCTTCCAAATATTTTAGAAGTTCAAAATTTGTAAAATTGGGTTTTTTTAAGAAATTTCCAGAATCTGTCACAAATTTTGAGTTGTAAAAATTGCTATTTTGAACTTAGGTCCTCTAAATATTAAATCTTTAAATTTTTACCCTCTGAATTAGGGGATGTTAGGAACAACTCCACCAAATTTCACAATTTTTAGAGTTCTTTTACTATTTTTAAACAATTTTACAAAATCAGTGGTAAGGGCTGAAATTCCAGAATACCTTTTGGTAAAGTTTAATTCATAGATTATTCAATACACCACTAATTCACGAATTTCAAAAGGGATTTTCTAACCAACACACATACCAAGCTAATGAGACAAGATTCAAATCATTAGAGTGATTTTTGAGGGAGATATGCCTCTTTGAAGTTGTGCATGTGGTTCTGCCATTATGGGACAGATTGCACTATCAATTCATTTTCATTGGTTAAACCCTCAAAACTACTCTAAATGACTTGATTTTGGATTCTATAGAAAGCTAACTCAGAATACTTGAGTTTAGAATCAAAAAGTTTGTAATTTGGATGATTTACCAAAGAGTTATGCATGCATGAATGTGACTTAAGTTTCTGACCAAGTGCTGTTGCACACGAAAATGTTTTTGGATGGTTTGAACTCAAATCTTAGTGTTTTTATGCAAATCCAGTGGGGTTTGAACCCTAACACCTTAAATTTCATCCCATAAAAATTTCATAAAGAAATGAATACAACAAAACCCTTTTTGAGTCGTGTAAAGTGCATGCAAAATTTTTGACAGAATCTGTCTCAATACTAACATCAAACCCACCAATAAAACACATAAAATCCTAACTCTTTGGGGTTTTTCTTACCATTTTACCCCCAAATCAGAATGTATACATGAAAAACAAACTAACCATGATTTGATACCATCAAAGCTCATGCATGAACTATCAAGTAAGTCTAGCCCAAGATTGATGGTCAAAAACAACATTTAACAAGAATTTTTGCATCCAAATGGTGTTCTTATGGGGAAATCATAGATTCTCACCTTCATAGATTGTTTTTCCAACATTTCTAAGGTGGAATCTCTTTCCCAAACACAATAAGGATTAAGAATCCATAGGAGTAGGTTAAAACCTCAAGAAAATACGAAAATGAAGCTAAAAATGTTCAAAAATGAGGTTTAACACCTACTCTATGCTCTTACCTTTGAGATGATGATACTTTGATCTTTGAAATGAGGTTTTAATCTTCAAAATCTGATTTGAAGATGGGATGAAGGCTGATTTTAGAGAGAAGATGGAGAGAATAAGTTTTAGAGAGAGAGAGATTTGAAAGAAGTGAGAGAAAAGAGGAGGTGATTATGATTTTATGGGAAAAAGGAGAAGGAGAGAGGGTAGGGGGGGGGGGGGGTGGCCGGCCCCTTGTGGGTCCCACCTCTCCTAAATTTTCTTTTATTATTTTTTTTTTTGCAAGAATTAAATAGATTTTTACACTGTATTTTTGAACACAGTATCGGGTTTCTCGCGTTTTCGGTAGGAACCGACTTTTTCGAAAGCACTTTTGGACTATATGGAACAGTTTATACATATTTTTAATAAAAGTCTTTATTTCGTACATTTCGTTTTCAAAATTTGGCATTATAGGATTACCGGATGATTTCGGGCCGGTTCGGGCTTGTTCGGGCCAATTTTCGGAACTTTTAGGTTTTAACCTAACTTTTTCACGCAACTAACCTAGATTATCCAGGCAACTTAAATTCTACCTTTTTCACCTACGGGAACGCTACTGAGTGAATTAAACGAGTAGCTAACCTGAATGTCAAAAATTGACGGATGTCACAGTTACCCCCGGTTGAAAGAAATTTCGTCCCGAAATTTAATTCTTGCTGCTACTGCCGGGGTTTTCTGTGAAGAGATGCGGGTACTTGCTTTTCATGAAGGCCTCCCGCTCCTAAGTAAACTCTGGTCCGTGCCTAGAGTTCCATTTCACTTTGACTATCGGTATCTTACTGCACCTAAGTTGCTTGATTTCTCAATCAAGGGTTTCGGTTGGCTCCTCAATGGTACGCAGTTGTTCATCGACTTGGATTTCCTCCAGAAGTAATACCACTGTCTCTTCTGACGGAAATTTCTTCAGATTTGACACGTGAAAAATGTCATGTATAGAGCTGAGCTCTGGGGTAGGTTTAATTCGTAGGGGACTAGTCCGATTTCTTTCCAAGATCTCAAATGATCCAACGAATCGGGGGCTCAATTTCCTTTCTTTCCAAATCCTATTAGCCTTTTCCATGGTGATACCTTCAGTAGTGTTCTATCGTCAATCTGGAATTCCAACGGATTTAGATTGGCATCCCATGCCGCATACGATTTCGTTGAGAAATTCAACCCATCATCTCTGTTTCCTATTCAGCATTTTCTGATCGAGAATATACTGGAGACTCTTGTGGTCCGTATAGATGGTACTTTTGGTGCTGTAGAGATAGTGTCTTCAAATCTTAAGGACAAACACCACTGCTCCGAGCTCCAAGTCGTGGGTGGTGTAGTTCTCCTCGTGAACCCTCAGTTGTCTGGATGCATAGGCAATAACCTTCTCGTTCTGTACCAGGACACTTCCCAAGCCTTGATGTGAAGCATCGCAATACACCACAAAGTTATCCGTACCTTCGGGTAACGCCAGAATGGGTGCATTGCACAACTTATGCTTGAGCAACTGGAATGCTTCCTCTTGTTTCTCTCCCCAGATGAACTTCTTGTCCTTTTGCGTTAGGGTTGTCAGCGGCTGCACAATTTTGGAGAAATTTGCAATGAATCGCCGGTAGTAACCGGCTAATCCGAGAAATTGTCGAATTTCCGTTGGTGTCTTCGGGGCTTCCATTCCTTTACGGCCTCAACCTTGGCTGGATCAACATGTATTCCATCTCTATTCACCACATGTCCTAGAAAGTGAACTTCCCGAATCCAAAACTCGCACTTTGAGAATTTGGCGTATAGCTGCTCGGCCTTCAGCAGTTCCAATATCAGCCTCAGGTGATACTCGTGGTCCTTCTTACTCTGTGAGTAGATTAGAATGTCGTCTATGAAGACAATTACAAACTTATCTAAGTATGGCCGACATACTTGGTTCATCAGATCCATGAACACTGTTGGAGCGTTCGTCAAACCAAAAGGCATGACTAAGAACTCATAATGACCATAACGAGTTCTGAACGTTGTCTTTGCGATGTCTTCCTCACGAACTCGCATTTGATGGTAGCCCGATCGAAGATCGATCTTGGGAATGTACGTTGCTCCTTGCAGTTGATCGAACAGGTCGTCGATGCGTGGAAGAGGGTATTGGTTCTTGATGGTGATCTTGTTCAGCTCTCTATAGTCGATGCACACGCGGAAGGATCCATCCTTCTTCTTGACGAATAACACAGGGGCTCCCCAGGGTGAAGAACTGGGTCGGATAAATCCTTTGTCTAACAATTCTTGAAGTAGGTTAGACAGCTCCTGCATCTCGGACGGCGCTAGACGATATGGCGACTTTGCTATAGGTCCTGCTCCTGGAACTAAGTCGATGTGGAATTCTACTTGATGTTGCGGAGGCAATCCGGGTAGCTCTTCGGGGAATACTTCAGGAAATTCACGCACAACAGGGATATCCTGGATTGACTTCTCCTCTGCTTTCTTGTCTACCACGTGCGCCATGAATGCTACACATTCCTTTCTCAAATGGCTACGCATTTTTATGAACGATGCTAACTTAAAGTCCTTCTTCGGCTTCTCTCCATACACTTCATGTATACTCCCGTCGGGTAGCGGCAGCGTAACTATTTTCTCAGCACAGCATATCGTCGCTTGGTGGTTGGACATCCAGTCCATGCCGACTATTATATCGAAGCTCCCTTATCTTAATCGGGATTAGGTCTATACTAAAGTCCCTTTCCTGCTAAGCCTAGGGTGCATTTCTTGACTACTTTGCTGGCCTTAACTAACTCCCCGTTAGAATACTCAATTAGGTGTTCCTCTTTCAAGTTCTGTGACTTCTTGTTTAACTTAGGCCTAAATTCTAACGACACATGCTTTCTATCGGCTCCGGAATCAAAAAGCACAGTAGTAGGTTAGTTGTTGAGAAGAAACGTACCTGTGACCCCATCCGGGTTCTGCTTCACTCCTTCCGCTCCAATCACGAGTGCTCTTCCTCGAGCCAGACCTCCACGGTTTCCTTGGTTTGCTGGTGGAGTTGGGTTTTTGCGAGGTCTATGGTGTCGCTTGGGACACGCATTTCGGTAGTGATCGGGGCTCCCACACTCATAACAGGTTCGCCTTCTGCAATCCTTGTCAACATGGCCTCCCTTGCCGCACTTAAGACATATGACGCACCCTCCGGTATGGTGATTCCCGCACTTGCCACACTTCAGATATGTCCCCTTTTCCTTCTTCGCCACCTGAGTCTGAATTCCGTAGTCTCTGGTTACTCTTCTGTCCTTGCCTGAGTTTCTCTTGAACTGCGGTTTGGTAGGTTCCTCCATCTTCCTCTTTCCCTTCACCTTGTCGTTGGAAATTGTTCCTGATCTGATAGCGTTGCTGGTGAATCTGGTTGCCACTTGACTAATTATGCTAGGGAGAGAAGCCAAAACTTGTTCCAAAACGAGCCTTGCAAGTTCCGGATCTTCCCTTCTTAGAGGCATGTTTCTAAAACATAACCATAATAGAGGCATTTAGTGACAAGCTATTAAAGCCTAAGTTCTTGTAACTTATGAACTACACTACTTAATCTAGCCATAGTTATTTCGCAAGTTAGCGACTATCATGCTATCCAATGAGATCGTTAGTTGCATAAAAATCAAACATCCCAATTATAAACATATCATGCAATTCATAACGTGAAATTCATTCTAAGCATAAAGTCATAGCATAAGTATCATCGGTTAAACCGAATACCCCAAAAGATCATCATAGTTTTACAATCATCCAAAATAGTCATGAATTGTTCGAAAATTAGGCATCACGCCTCAAAATAATCAGTTCATAAAAGAGAGTTCGACAAACGGTCTACCAAAAGATCCCTTTTTCCTAGAATCTCGCCCTCCAGACAGTCCACCCGAATAGCAGCACCACCAAGGCCACCACCACATACACCACTGCGTACAAGTGGTGAAGCGAGGCCATGGTGTGGCTAAGGAGAGTCACCACTCGAGTGAGCTGCTGGCTATCAGCTCCGGCCACATCGATCAGGGAATCGATCATATGATCATGGTGGTCGATCATATGCTCATGGATACCCTGACCTCGGGCGAGACGTGTGACCTCCTGACGCTCAGTCTGAGTCATTCCTCTCATGCATAGGACGGGGGTACGAGCCATGTGTGGCAGTCGAGGAACTGGTGATGGTCAGGCAACAGGCGGTGGTCGGGCGGCAGGCGGCACTGAAGACGATGGTCGGTAGGGTGGTGGAGATGCCGATGTCGAAGATGACGACGACGAGGAGGATCCGCCTCGGCCTCTCACCCGAGATGGCCTTGCCCCGTCCCCAGCGGGAACACGGAAGGTCATCCTGGTGGGTAAGGGCACGCTCTTTCGAGCGGTAGCGCGAACCCTAAGTCTAGGTCGTGGTGCTGGGACAGGTCGGTGCGAATCGGCATCGCTATCACTGTAAGGGTCACGGGGGACACTGTTCCCACTCCGGGGATGCTCGGGAGACCCATGGGATTGGTATTCGGAAGGGTCTGTCTCGTGAGACATGATACTGCGATAAAAGAATTTAGTTAATTTGCGGGAAAATAAAATTTTTCTGAAATAAGAGATTTTGTACATGTCATATGCAAACTCACACAATTTCACATTTTTCAGGAAATTTTCAGAAAGTTTTAACTTTTAAACCCTAACAGTATGATCGATTTATAAGTCTTATCCTACTTATATCGTGGCTAGGCGTAGGTGATCAGGCTCCGCATATCTATGATATATTAGAATAACACCTATACTAATCATACTAGTATCTAATTCTCCTATTCTTTGAAATCTTAAAAGTTTTAACTTATTTTGGAAAAAGCGGGTTATAGTACTTGATTTTTATGAAAAACCGATGTTCTCTATAACCTATGGCTCTGATACCAAATCTGTAACACCCCGCTAAAGCGGAACCGCGAGGTGTGACAGTTAAGATTTCATCGCGATAGGAGATAAACCACACCAATCATTCATAACATAAATTTAAAATAGTGTAAAAGTATTACAACCCAATCATAATTTAAGTTTTACAGACTTAAACAAAATAAACACTGTCTTGATTGGTGACACAACATTCCACTAAAGACCTGATCAAACTTTTGGATTTCCTGAAAAGCATGTTAAACAAGTGTCAACTCCAAGAGTTGGTGAGTTCACAGGTTTTTATAAGTACAAAACAGTTATGTACAATATCAATTTCAATAAAACATTTATTCGCAACATTTTGTAAAAAGTTTGGTGAATCAGTTCATTCACCCCAAAAATAGCAGTTTGGTATCAAACAGTAAGTAAATTTTCCAAGTGATGTGTTAATTACATGATATGCATTAGTGAGTTACTACAATCCTTCATTTGATGACATAGCTACGCCCCTATCCAGCCTTGCCGGGGGAAAACTATTTCCAGCCGGGGTGAATATTTTTCAATACAGTGCACCTATATTCTCGTCAGTCAAGGTGGGTATGTCAAACCAAATAGCGCTATCCACGTGTATCATAGGCCCAATTTGTAAGGGTTAATAGTAGTGCAGGGGACATTTTCATTTATTGCTCACTATATCATGTTTCAACATATCGAAAATTTTATCTCATAAAACATTTCATTTCATTTCATTTCGGTATCCGAATTCATTTCATTTCAATTCATTTCAATACGTAAAGCATATTCCAATTCACTTCATTTCAATATACACAAAACATTTCATTCAATTCATTTCATTATCATACTCTCATTTCAATTTATTTCATTTTATAAAAACATTTCATAACATTTCAAATAAACGATTCATTTCATTTTGTCACAATAAATCATTTCATTTCGATAATTCATTTCATTTCGCAACAAGTTCACAATTAAACACATTTTATTCATAAACATGCTTTTCACCCCAAAACTTCGTGAAAACGGTAAAAACGGGGCTGTGAATACTCACCTCGGGTGTTTAGTGCGGATTTGAAAGGGTTGATGCGTGACCTAAATCCCGGCTCCGAACTAGGGTCGTCCTATCAAACACGAAATTTTAATGTAAGTTCTAGGTCCAACGGTCCTTATCTAAAATCGTACCGAAATCCATATAATGCCATTATATTACTTTTATAGTCCAACTTAATAAAAATTCATTTTGTCACAAATAAAAGTCTTCCAAATATTTTAGAAGTTCAAAATTTGTAAAATTGGGTTTTTTTAAGAAATTTCCAGAATCTGTCACAAATTTTGAGTTGTAAAAATTGCTATTTTGAACTTAGGTCCTCTAAATATTAAATCTTTAAATTTTTACCCTCTGAATTAGGGGATGTTAGGAACAACTCCACCAAATTTCACAATTTTTAGAGTTCTTTTACTATTTTTAAACAATTTTACAAAATCAGTGGTAAGGGCTGAAATTCCAGAATACCTTTTGGTAAAGTTTAATTCATAGATTATTCAATACACCACTAATTCACGAATTTCAAAAGGGATTTTCTAACCAACACACATACCAAGCTAATGAGACAAGATTCAAATCATTAGAGTGATTTTTGAGGGAGATATGCCTCTTTGAAGTTGTGCATGTGGTTCTGCCATTATGGGACAGATTGCACTATCAATTCATTTTCATTGGTTAAACCCTCAAAACTACTCTAAATGACTTGATTTTGGATTCTATAGAAAGCTAACTCAGAATACTTGAGTTTAGAATCAAAAAGTTTGTAATTTGGATGATTTACCAAAGAGTTATGCATGCATGAATGTGACTTAAGTTTCTGACCAAGTGCTGTTGCACACGAAAATGTTTTTGGATGGTTTGAACTCAAATCTTAGTGTTTTTATGCAAATCCAGTGGGGTTTGAACCCTAACACCTTAAATTTCATCCCATAAAAATTTCATGCAAAATTTTTGACAGAATCTGTCTCAATACTAACATCAAACCCACCAATAAAACACATAAAATCCTAACTCTTTGGGGTTTTTCTTACCATTTTACCCCCAAATCAGAATGTATACATGAAAAACAAACTAACCATGATTTGATACCATCAAAGCTCATGCATGAACTATCAAGTAAGTCTAGCCCAAGATTGATGGTCAAAAACAACATTTAACAAGAATTTTTGCATCCAAATGGTGTTCTTATGGGGAAATCATAGATTCTCACCTTCATAGATTGTTTTTCCAACATTTCTAAGGTGGAATCTCTTTCCCAAACACAATAAGGATTAAGAATCCATAGGAGTAGGTTAAAACCTCAAGAAAATACGAAAATGAAGCTAAAAATGTTCAAAAATGAGGTTTAACACCTACTCTATGCTCTTACCTTTGAGATGATGATACTTTGATCTTTGAAATGAGGTTTTAATCTTCAAAATCTGATTTGAAGATGGGATGAAGGCTGATTTTAGAGAGAAGATGGAGAGAATAAGTTTTAGAGAGAGAGAGATTTGAAAGAAGTGAGAGAAAAGAGGAGGTGATTATGATTTTATGGGAAAAAGGAGAAGGAGAGAGGGTAGGGGGGGGGGGGGGGGTGGCCGGCCCCTTGTGGGTCCCACCTCTCCTAAATTTTCTTTTATTATTTTTTTTTGCAAGAATTAAATAGATTTTTACACTGTATTTTTGAACACAGTATCGGGTTTCTCGCGTTTTCGGTAGGAACCGACTTTTTCGAAAGCACTTTTGGACTATATGGAACAGTTTATACATATTTTTAATAAAAGTCTTTATTTCGTACATTTCGTTTTCAAAATTTGGCATTATAGGATTACCGGATGATTTCGGGCCGGTTCGGGCTTGTTCGGGCCAATTTTCGGAACTTTTAGGTTTTAACCTAACTTTTTCACGCAACTAACCTAGATTATCCAGGCAACTTAAATTCTACCTTTTTCACCTACGGGAACGCTACTGAGTGAATTAAACGAGTAGCTAACCTGAATGTCAAAAATTGACGGATGTCACAGTATCACATCCCCAAATTTGAATTATTGCTTGTCCCCAAGCAATGAAAAGACAAAAAGAAAATGACTCAATAAAAGCTTATATGATCATTGCGATAAGCGCACACACCTCATGTCATTTGGTCCACTTAAAATCCATAGCCCTTCATAAATTTCAATTGAAAATATCCTAACCTAGAGAAGTGTATGACTTTAAGTTTAGCATAATCCTTTCTTTTGTTCAAACTCCATACAAAAATAGCACCTTGGTTTATATGGGTTCTCTCTTTGGCTAATCTTTTCTCACCATGCCTTTTTCCCCTCAAACGATGCTTTTGTGCATTTTGCTCCTATGGAACATTTTATGCATCTTCTTTTCTTTTGAATCAATGCATCTAGCCCCTATGAGACTTTTTGTGCATTTGTTCATCTTTTGTTATGACAAGGCTAAAAAAAATTAGAGCTATGCTCCATATGATTGTGTTATTGTAGCCTTGATGCACCTTCCCATCCCCAAATTTGTAATCTACAATGTCCTCATTGGAGTGTGTATTTGCAAGTGTATATTTGGTGCGAGAGGCTAAATGAGGTGATAAAGAAAGGCGTTTACCAGGTGCATGACTCAAATGTGGGAGTGAGTTGTGTTTT
This sequence comes from Centaurea solstitialis, assembly GCA_030169165.1. Lineage (NCBI taxonomy): Eukaryota > Viridiplantae > Streptophyta > Magnoliopsida > Asterales > Asteraceae > Centaurea > Centaurea solstitialis. The sequence goes on along the minus strand of CM058044.1, from coordinate 13,787,621 downwards.
TAGAAAGCGATTAGCAAAAATACTTCCCACGAGGTATCATCAACAAATGAAAATTATTGTGGCTATGATCTCATCATTTATCAAATCATTGAGTGTGTGATCATATAAAAAAAATAAACCTATAAAGTTGAAAATGAAACAAACCTAAGAATTATAAGACACAACAAATTAACAAAGCTAAGTAAGAATTTGTTGGGTTTTTGTGGGTATCCTCGGATCAAACTGACTCGAGGATTATCTAGGATTTAACGAACCTCACTGGTTTGGTAAATCTTATAGGTTAATCAAACTGATTAAAACCTTACGTGATCAAAAACTCGCTGTTTCGATCTTTATTATGCGGAAGCGTTTAAAAGCAAAAACCCTTAAAACCTATTGATCTTTAATCGTTTCTAGTTTAATCCTAATAGTTTGGTTTAGATCAATTTACCTGGACTGCTTGAGATTTAATCCACCGGTGATTGACCTACGAACGTTCTTCTAGTTGAACTGAACGAAACCCGGAAACACAGAACTGGAATCCGACTGGGAGGGGGCGGCGGCGCCGATTGGGAGAGAGAGGAGAGAGAGGGAACTGGAAACTGTTTTTCTTAGCTGAAAAGCTTCTACTTTTCTTAAACCCATAAGGCTTATTTATATGAAGAAATAATACAGTTTGTATGAGATTCAGTTTCCTTATTATAATTATCTTATTCTTTTCTTGCTGGAAAAGAATTTGCTTATGATAATTATAAATATATATATTTATCTAATATATATAAATTACTTTATTAATTAACTATTATATATTTATTTTATCAAATAAATATACAATCTCCTAATTAATTAATAACCCTCCAACTTTGGTAATTCTTACTGTAATTACCCAATGGATTTATAATACATTATAATAAATCCTAACTCTCCATTTCTGGGTTTCATTTAATTTGTTCGACTTATAGGTCCTCACAAGTGTGACCATCAAGTGTCTTGTAACATTGGATGTGTAATCACTTGGTTTGTCAACTCTGCACATTATTCCTAACAGACTCCCACTTGTGCAAGTTGGCAATACCACCTTTGATTATACTGACCTAAGGAGGCCCCTAGACAGGCACTTAGGCTGACCAGGTTACAAGAACTCTTATACCCAGACTGGTGATATAAACATTCCGTGAGGAATTGATATCTATGAAACTACTGTTCATTGATTGGGTATATCTTGGCTTTTCCCTTTGCATCGCGATATTTCATCTGTGAGTATGAGCTTGGAAAATGTCAACTCTAAATACTCAAGATTCTGTTTTCTTGATTATCTGACTTTCACTGATAGGTAAACGACAAAGAACTAATCAGTTCGTTTGGGCATGGCCATGCACTTCATCAGTATACTCAGTCAGTCAAGATGGGCCCAGAAATATCTCTCTTCTGAGAAGAGGTGCAAATCCCATCTTGCATATCTGCCTTTAACACCACGGCTTCCGTTGAATCTAGTTACACCCTTTATAGCCATCCTGTTACGGCGTAGCGGTTGAGTGTACTAAGAATTCAGCAGTCCTCATGATATCAAATCAAATACCTCAGGTGATAGGGACAACCACTGTGAGATTTACTTATGACTGCTTCCAAGAAGTAATCTCAACCGCGGATCACGTCCGATATTTGCTACTCTATCAAATATCTGTGCAACTTTTAGTCTACAACACTTGTAGCTGTTACTCAGCAACTGATCATAACTACCTAAAAGTTCACAATGACTTTAACACCTTATCATGTTCCCACAATGATAAGTCGTCACGGACAAGTTTTGAATGAAAACTGGAAAACTAGTTTCATTCCTGGATTGATTTAAAACATGCAAAATAGTGAAAGTAATAAAGAAATTAATTATGTATAGTCCATACTACACGCTGTAATAATAACAAAATTAAATGTCTTTTCTTTAATAACTTTCATTTTATCTATTTAACATTTGTTAAATACTGGTCTAAAATGAAGTATCACCTACCTTCAGTTTAAACCCTTTGATTAAAGTTTACCATTTTAATCAAAGTGATAACCAAAAATACAAGTCTGTTTATACGATCTACTTGTATCTGCTAATTATTGTTATGCAAACACCTTATAAAAACAATAACTAGACTTTTATCATATTCCATGAACTCGGAGACCTGGACTAACTTCCAGTTCCTGAATATGTAAGACTGCAACTTTCCTTAGTTGCTGTGTAGATGAATGATTTCTACCTGAAATCAGATTCCATTTGCAATCCTGGCAAATCTACTGGAATCCTATATTTTAATCCAACACTTTAATTATTGATTTTAAAGTCAGTTACGACCGTTGTTTCAAGGATCTTGAAACTTTTATCCTTTTGACTGAAAAGGGTAAATTATATCTTATGAATTCTTATCCTATCTAGATTTATAAATTCCGAGACATATCAATAATTATATCTTTTATTCTTTTATCTTAGACTAGATAGAGAATAAATTGGGCTCCCACTTACTTGTATAAAAACTAACTATTACTCAAAATTTACTATTGACTTAGTCAAAACTTTGATTAGTCAATCCTAATTTCAAGTAATGAACTTTGAGAATTTCCTATTTATGAAACTCAACTGGATTTGGTCAAATCCTAATTCCAAACCTTGGAATCTTTCTAGTTTCATAAATACTGTTATTAACGCCATCTGAGTTAATATCCTAAATTCTCCTTTTAAAACATTTGAATAAAACTTGATCAAACTTGATTAGTTAATTCTTGAGAATTTCTTTTATAAAACTTAACTGGATTTGGTCAAATCCTAATTCCAGAACTTGGAATCTTTCTAGTTTTATAAATGTTGTTATTAACGCCATCTGAGTTAATATCCTAAATTCTCCTTTTTGATCACAAAACTATTATTCATAAATGTTTTATTCTCAAAACACATTCCTATAGAATCTCTTGTGTTTTGATAGGTTTTATACAAATTACTTCAATTTAATAGATTTTATTGAAGTAACTATAACAGGCAATAACTAGGATCATACAGATTTAAGAATACCAGGCATAATCAGATATTTCAATGTCAAGACAATACCTTTTGAAAATAAAACCATGAAATTATAAAATATAATTATCCAAAAAATGTTTAAAACATAGATCCCCAAAAATAACTGTTTTAAAATTATAAATTCAAAATGTCTTGACTTAAATCATCTTGTACTTTGATCCTTAGCAACTTCTGGCACTTCACTTCATTTCTGACCTCCTGCAATAATCATTTGCTCTAGGTATCAGTATACTTGTAAGCTTAACAAGTAAGAAGTGACAGAATAAAGCAATCATAAATTTCTGAGGTTTATATACCTGCTTCATGACGCTTAGGGCAGTTTTGCCTCCAGTGACCGATCTCATTGCATATGAAGCAGCGGTTCTCGGTCCTAGCTTTATTCAGCTTAACCTTCTTGCCCTTGCCCTTGCCTTTGCCTTTCTTGGGTGCACTCTGGATGGCCTGGACTGGTCCCTTTCCTTTACTGGTGCTAGCTTGCCCATTCTTCTTTTTCACCCCTCCGTCTTTTACCATCAAGACATCCTTGGTCTTGTTCTTGTTCCCCATATTCAGTTCAGCTGTCTTAAGCATGGAGTGCAACTCTGCTATTGTTTTCTCCATGTTATTCATATTATAATTGACTACGAAGGGCCTGTAGCCTTCTGACAGTGAATTGAGTATGGTGTCTGTTGCTAGCTGCAACGGAACAGGATGACCAAGCCTCTCCAGATGATCTAAGTGCCGTTTCATTTTCATGACATGGTCACTTACTGATGTCCCTTTTACCATCTTGCACTCATTAAATGCTTTGGTGGCATCGTATCGTTCTGTACGAGCCTGAGTCTGGAACATGTCCCTCAGCTGGCGGATCATGTCATAAGCATTTGTATTTATGAGCCCTGCTTGCAGATCTGGGCTCATAGTTGCTAGCATCAAACAGGCGACATCAAGGAGATCATCCGAGTGCTTCTTGTGGGCATTTCTGGCAGCAGCCGGAGCGTTTGCCGGAGGTGCCTCCCCAAGTGGCTCTTCAAGTACATACCACTTTCTCTCATGTCTGAGCACAATCATCAGATTGCGCTCCCAGTCGAGAAAGTTAGAGCCGGTCAGCTTATCCTTCTCTAGGATAGAGCGGAGGGAAAGATTGTTAGTGCTGGTAACAGTGCTTGCCATCTACACAAAATAAAACTTTTGGTCTTAGCAACTGTAAATAGATTAATTTCCAAAAAAATATCAATAAACCCTTAAATGATCAATTTATTGGACTAGGATCCTTATTTCATACGTCCTGATGTGCGTAATGTTCTTGCTCCACCAGACCCGTATTTATTTCGGTAGGTAAGGACTTTTACCAATCATGTCTAACTGACATGACTCCTAGATCTTTTCGGGACCATGGCAACTACCTGTGCATGTTTTAGTCCCTCTTAGTGCTTTTTGGCCAGGTACCACCCGGTGAACATTATAGTACCAAAACAGATCTCACCATTTTGAGGACCTGATCACTATACTCTGGCCGGTACCACCCGGAGATAATTCGCAGAGTTATGTAACCCCTTCAGCTTCAGTTTGAACACAGACGTTGAATGTGTGATCACTTACAACGCCTATGTACTTTACGCCGAAGGTGCCCCTAGATGGGTTGCACTATTGATCTATGATTTTCGGGGTTTTGAAAAACTTTACTTCCAGGCTTTTGAAAAACTGATTGTTATAAAGGCTACTTACGTTTTAAACTAACTGTTTCAAACATACATGTAATTTTAAAACCAACTGTTCTAGAATCACTTGCTAATTAAAACTAACTGTTTTAATAGCATATCTAGTTGATTAAAACTAACTGTTTTTATCAACTTTGCCCAATATATAAAACAATCATCTATAGGTTTTAAAACAAAACTATCGTTTTGAGAAGATTGAAGAAACTGATAATAATAAAACCTATATACCTTTTGTGATACACCCTAGTTTTAAAATAACAATTTTATTTAAAACTACTAACATGCAAGATATCACAAATAATCAATCAACCATGCAATTAAACAATAATTACTCACATAGTACCTAATTATAGTTTTTGCCAACGTTTGTTTCCTAGGGACCAATAATGACCTATTTTACTAAAAACTTCAAAACCTTGCGTAGCTCCCACTGGCCTCGCCATGTTTGTTAGTACTCCGGTAAGATGAAGAATTTTAGTAGCTCCCACTGACCTCGTCATCGGAAAGAATAAAATATCTATCCTAAGGTCATTATTACATAAGGGGTTGTAAATGGCACGCAGGCCTCCCCGTAAATATGTCAAGGGTTTAGGTTGGCAAAACACTATAAATATATATATATATATATATATATATATATGTAAAATCAAAATGAAATCCATATATAGAGCTCAAGCAATTACGCAATTATGTATATATATGCAATATAACAAAAGCAATAATAAATCTGGATCCGTTAAAATTATCTTGTCTCAATTATTGCAAAACTTGGTTTCAAACTGATTCGGAAAAACAAACTGTTTTTATGAACCAAAAACCTTTTAGGTTGAAAAATGGTTTTTAAAAACTGAGGTTTATAAACAATAAATCCTACTTTTCAAAAATAAAACCATTTTATCTAAAAACAATCCTTTTATCCAAAAATTATATTAAACAGGTTTTATCAATCCAATTATAAAATACTGGCCTTTGAGTTGAAACAGTAAAATATTGGGCCTAAAAATTAATTTTATAAAACTGTTCATCAGATTTGGATAACTTGGTCTAATTGGTTTAGATAAAAATTAAACAGAAAATAACTTCGGATAAAAATCTTTAAAACTAAACGAGCTCTTTTGGGCCATAACTTGGTCCAAAGAACTGGGCTTTGGGCCTGATTACATAACTTGGCCCAAACGAGAAACCCTGGATGGTTAGGCAGCCGTGTTTGTGTCCCGAAGGCATGGCTTGCGCCGCGAGGGTCTCTTCTCTGATCTGCTCGCGCCGCGAGGGCCACATCTGGTGGATGTTGACAGCCGCAATTGGCGACCGTCATCATCACCGGGTGATCAACAGCGGTCAGCCGTTGATATTACCGCCACTAGCGATGACGATGCGTGAATGCCACCGCCACCACCTTGCCTCGGTCGGCAACCATGATCGCCGTCACCATCGTCACGGTGGTTTTCGGCCACGGTTTCCAGCAACAGCAGCAGGGAGGATCGCTCCCCATCGCCGCCGTGGTCATCGCAAAGCGCCGCCACCACCAACTGGTGGTGCAGCCATGGTGGTTCGTTCGTCCAACCATCGCTCGGTGGCTACGTTGTATCATCAGCCAGCGATTAAAGAAACACCACCGCCAACGTCTAGACGCGGTGCGTCCCGCGGTCAATCGTTATCTACTACCATCGCGAACACCGCCATCCACCACCGCGTTTGCGGTTCTCTGGTGGTTGCGGTGATCCGATCTCGGCTGGTGTTTGGAATTCAGCCACAGCCGAGTTGTGTGTTTCAGCCGCCACCATCGCTACTACCACCTTGGTCGTAATTGCCCTTGGTGGTTGATAACACCGCCACCACCGTTTTTGTGGTGCGATGATCGGCTTCGGCCATAGCCGTCGCCACCACCACTCGCCTTCATCGTCCACCAGCAACAGTAGCAACGAAACACGTTGCCACCATCACCGGTCACCACAGGCGGCAGCAGCAATCGGCCGCCGCCACCGTGGTTTGGTCCATCAACGAACACCACCGTCGCCTTGCGGCTTCGGTGGTTGTTCCATCGCTCGTAGTCATGACGATTTAGCCACCACCATCCACACCGCAACCACCGATCTGAGGTGCGGTGTGGTGGTTGATTATGACAGCCGACGCCGCCACCACAAGCTGTGGTGCGGCTGGTGTGTGTTTGTTCATGAACGCCGGCGATCGGCCTGGTGGCTTGGACACCGCCGATCGTCGATTGGGGTTTATATGATCAAGACGATAACGAAACAATTAAAATCAAATTTTTATATGAATCTCGACGGATCTTAAGAAGTGAATAAAAATCAGATTTTTAAAGAACTTGAAACGCAAGAAACAATAACAATAACGGATCACACATAGATAAACTGATAAACTGATAGAAAGATAAAAACTAAACGATTTGTTAACAATGGCTCTGATACCACTGTTGGGTTTTTGTGGGTATCCTCGGATCAAACTGACTCGAGGATTATCTAGGATTTAACGAACCTCACTGGTTTGGTAAATCTTATAGGTTAATCAAACTGATTAAAACCTTACGTGATCAAAAACTCGCTGTTTCGATCTTTATTATGCGGAAGCGTTTAAAAGCAAAAACCCTTAAAACCTATTGATCTTTAATCGTTTCTAGTTTAATCCTAATAGTTTGGTTTAGATCAATTTACCTGGACTGCTTGAGATTTAATCCACCGGTGATTGACCTACGAACGTTCTTCTAGTTGAACTGAACGAAACCCGGAAACACAGAACTGGAATCCGACTGGGAGGGGCGCGGCAGCGCCGATTGGGAGAGAGAGGGAGAGAGAGGGAACTGGAAACTGTTTTTCTTAGCTGAAAAGCTTCTACTTTTCTTAAACCCATAAGGCTTATTTATATGGAGAAATAATACAGTTTGTATGAGATTCAGTTTCCTTATGATAATTATAAATATATATATTTATCTAATATATATAAATTACTTTATTAATTAACTATTATATATTTATTTTATCAAATAAATATACAATCTCCTAATTAATTAATAACCCTCCAACTTTGGTAATTCTTACTGTAATTACCCAATGGATTTATAATACATTATAATAAATCCTAACTCTCCATTTCTGGGTTTCATTTAATTTGTTCGACTTATAGGTCCTCACAGGTGTGACCCTCAAGTGTCTTGTAACATTGGATGTGTAATCACTTGGTTTGTCAACTCTGCACATTATTCCTAATAGAATTATCCCTAACATAACAATAAAACAAAATGCATGAAATGTAAGGAGCGAAATGGACCTGTCCTACTCCGAATGAGTAGGAATGGACTGCTCTGGATCGGATGTGGTTCTAGATGCTGTGCCGGATGCTGCAGCATCAGCCTCCAGTTTTCTGCACTTCGCCTTCAACTCGGCAATCTCTTTCCGGCCTTTCTTCACGGCAGCCCTTGCTGCCTTCAGCTTCACCCACAATCGCTTCGCCTTTTTCTTCGACTCTCCTTCCATGTCTGCCTTCATCTTCTTCACAGTCTCGATCATGCGGTTGTGCCCTTCCTCGATTTTCACCGTCACTTCGTTTTGGAGCGTCTCCAACTTATCATCGAAACTGATACTTTGCTCAACCATGGTATCAAGAATGGTAGATCCTTGGTTCAACAGTTCCTGAATCATACCATTAACATCGTCTGTTGCTGTTTTTTCCCGCCTCAATCGTGACACCGATTTGGTGTCGATGCTCCATTTCTCCTTTCCGAGTGTTGCAAATTTGTCGCTTTTGTACTGCGGTACCCCCTGCCCTAAGTAATAAAGCGTGAAGCAAAGTAGGGAAGAAAAGTTTTCCCTGATTCCGATTGGTACAATATGAGATCCACTTGATTATGACGCTTCCAACATTGAACTTTTTCCCGGTCATGACACAATAAAGTAAGACCATCTTTTCGCAAGTTAATGAGCTTTCATGGGAACAGGGACTTAGTGATCTTAGAACCCATGAGACCCACACATTTGCGTTTGGTGTCAAATTACAAGATCTGAACTTTCGCAACCGAAAGTTGTTGTGTGGTTCCCAATCAGTTCCCGGTTTTCCCAAAAAATCCTTGATTTTTTTCAATTTGTCCTCAGATATATTTGCGAAAAGCTCGTTAAACTTATCAATGCGCGGGGCCTTTAGGCTGAAGAGGCTATTGATAGCCTCCACATTGATACTCACACTGATTCCCCTAAGGGTCATTTGATCGTTACCGGAGTGTTGTATTTCAGCATAACACTTCTGTATCAGTATGATGTTGAAAGGAGGACGTACCTTAACCAACTTGTCCCATTTGTGCTTTGTGATGACATCTCGGATGAACTCGTATTCGGTCAGACTGCTGTCGTCGAAACCGCTATCAACCAGTCCTTCTTTTCCTTTTACTTTTTGGAAGGTTTGCCATGATTCCTCACAACTGAAACCGTCATAAGGCATTTCAGGCCTTTCAATGAGTTCATTCGTGGATGGGTCTGCTTGAAGTTCTACAGCCGTGTCCATTTCTGTGATGATGAGGTCTGCTTCTTCTCATTCTTCCGGGTGTTCAGTAATTGGTTCAGCAGCGGCCTTCTGAGACTTTTGTGTAGCAACAACCTTTTTTCGTGGTTTCTTTGCCGTTTTCGTCATAGTCTCCTCATCTGCAGAAGCATTAACTTCTGCAATGCCTCGCTTCTTTTGAAGGCGGCTCGAGATTCCACTTTTTGTTCGAGTTAGTTTAGAAGATGCACCCACTCCCATTCCTACTGTTTTCTGATGCTGAACGGATGCTTCAGCATCAACATTTTGAGGATCAGGGGTGTATGTAATTTCCATTTCGTTGACCAAATGATGCTGATTGGATGCTGCAGCATCAGTACTCAGAGTATTAGAGGTATTTTGTACCTCTTCATTCCCTAGTTCTTGATGCTGCTGAAATGCCACAGCATCCTCATCTCGAGAGCTTTCATGCATAACCTTAGAACTTGCATCAACGATTTCCACCTCTTTGAACTGTCGCACATCCGCATCATCCAAAACTGTGTTTGGTTGACGGGTTTTTGAAGTCTGCCCATGATCAACCCAAGTTAGAAAATAAAACTTAGGTTGTGTTGTAAAAATGGGATTTTCAACAGTCTCCTCATCAGAGGAGAACCAATCTTCAACAATAAAACCAGTGCAAGGAGATTCTACCTCAGGTTCTGGTGTAAGATTGATGTCTGGTAGTCCCGTCGGCTTCTTTGCTACTGTTGGTTGAATGACTACCTCAGCCCCGGTAGTATCTCCGCCTGTTTCCGTTTCCGAGCTTTGAATCGTGCGTTCAACATCCCCAAATTTGTCTGAAACCTTTTCTTTCACATCTGACCTTTGCTCCACGCTGGTGTCCTCAACCCTCACCGCTGTGGTTTTCTCTTGGATACGGTTATCAACCGGAGGTTCGTCCGACATTCCAACCGGAGTTTCGCCGGAGGGTTGCTCCGATGGTCCACCAGTGGTGCGGGTTTTTGTGTCGGAGTGTTTTTTAGATGGTGAGGGGGCTGTTGGTTGGTTTTTCTTGGCGGGTTTAGGTTTTCGTGAAACATAGGAGAGCGTCGGTTTAGGAGGGGGTGGTTGTTGAGTGGTCGGCGGTGGTTCATCGACGGTCAAATCGACAGTGGCTGACTCCCCTTTTTTTTGGTTTCTTAAACGATCTTCCCGCGGCCATCATTCGCGCACTTCGTTGGAGAAACGGTTGCTCCTCCGGTTGTTCCTCCGGTTGTGCTTCCGATGGAGGGTTTTTGACAGGGGGGTCTTCCGGTAGAGGGTTTTCGATAGCGGTGTCTTTCGGTGGTGGAGGATTAGGCGTGATTTTCGTTCTAGCCATCGGAGTTTGGCTGGAATGTTAATCGGCTGTGGTGGTTTTTGGTTTGAAAGAGAAATTTTTTTTTTGAAAGAAGGTGAAGTGGTGGAGACGGTTTAGGAGAGAGAAAGAGATAAAGTAAAAGAAAAATTACTTTGGATAAACTTTTGAAATCCTTGTAATTATCTAGATATTTATTTACATCTTTAAACTAATAAAATAAAATAAAAAAAAACCGTACAAGAGTGGGTAAAAGGGTTTCAAAAAAAAATGGCGGTTTAGATTTCTTCAAGATTTATTTGGTAAAGAGACCATGCCTAGTTGGTGAATTACTATGCACAGTCAGCTACCAACTAAGTATGGGAGAAAGAAAAAAAATGGCTTGCTGATGTCATGGCATGTGATGTCACATAAGGTGAGTCACTTCCCTCTCTTTTTCAATTGTAACCCATTTTTGAAAGAAATCACAAGTCCCCAAAGCCTTTTTTTTCTCTGAAGCATCATTCACCTCTCTTTCTTAAAACCTATAAAAAGAACAAAATCAAATAAGATAAAAAAAATCTAAAACTACTGGAATTAATGTGAAATTTTATTTACAAACAAAGTTGTGGGTTTTAAAAGAGCCCACACTCTTTATGAAGCTCTCAACCCAAGGAAACATTATCCACAGAGGAATGCTCTGGGATTGCTACAACATCGTGGTACAACTTGACTCTTTGACCATTGACCTTGAAAATGGCATTGGTCTCGGGGTTTACTAAATCAATGGCACCATGAGGGTAAACTTTGTGAATTACAAAAGGTCCTGACCATCTAGTTTTTAACTTTCTAGGGAAAAGTCTCAACCTTGAATTGAATAAAAGGACCTGTTGTCCTTCCTTAAGATCTCTGTGATGTATCCTTTTGTCATGCCATTTTTTAGTTCTGTCTTTATATAGTTTTGCATTTTCATAGGACAAGTGTCTGAGTTCTTCCATTTCACAAAGCTGTAACAACCTTTTGTTTCCTGCATTGTCTGTGGACATGTTCAATTCCTTAATTGCCCAGTATGCTTTATGTTCGAGTTCTAAAGGGAGGTGGCAAACTTTTCCAAAAACAAGCTTGTATGGAGACATACCAATGGGTGTTTTGAAAGCAGTTTGGTATGCCCATAAAGCATCATCTAATTTGAAAGCCCAATCTTTTCTATTTGGCTTTACCACCTCTTCAAGAATCCCTTTGATTTATCTGTTGGAAAGTTCAGCCAGCCCGTTTGTCTGTGGGTGATAAGTAGTAGCAATTATGTGGTTAATATTGTATTTGTTTAAAACACCTTTTAACATATGATTTACAAAATGAGTACCCTCGTCACTGATTAGTGCTCTTGGGGTGCCAAACCTTGTAAAAATGTTTTTCTGTAAAAACTTAACCACAGTCTTTGAATCATTTGAAGCACATGCTACTGCTTCAACCCACTTTGAAACATAGTCTACAACCACTAGAATGTACTGGCAGTTGTTTGATGGTGGAAAAGGACCCATAAAGTCTATTCCCCAAACATCAAACAATTCTACTTCTAAGATCCCATTCAAAGGCATTTCATTTTTTGAGAAATGGATCCAGTTCTTTGACACTCGTCACACCTTTGACAAAAATTATGGGAATCTTTGAAGAGAGTGGGCCAGTAAAAACCAGATTGTAAAACTTTAGCTGTTGTTCTTTGACCTCCAAAATGTCCTCCGTAAGGAGCCTTGTGGCACAGCTCTAAAATAGCTGCCACATCCTCATCTGGGACACATCTCCTCAAAATTTGATCAGTTCCAATTTTGAATAAAAAAGGACCATCCCAAAAATAAAACTTTGAATCATGGAGGAACTTTTTAAGCATGTGTTTGGTCAGGTTTTGAGGTTTTATTCCACCAGCCAAATAATTTGCCATATCAGCAAACCAAGGCAATCTGTGCTCTATTGCCAAAATCTTTTCATCAGGGAAAGTTTCAATAATGTCTCCTTCTTTTTGTTCTTTTTCAAATTGTTCTAACCGGGATAAGTGATCAGCTACTTGGTTTTCAGTTCCTTTTCTGTCCACAATTTCTAGGCCAAACTCTTGCAACAATAGAACCCATCTTATTAGCCTTGATATTGCATCTTTCTTTGAAATCAGGTATTTAATTGCAGCATGATATGTGTGTACAATTATCTTTGTTCCAATTAAGTATGACCTGAACTATTTAAAGGCAAAAACCACAGTCAATAATTCTTTTTCTGTTGTTGTGTAGTTTGTTTGAGCTTCATTCAATGTTTTACTTGCATAATAAATTCAATGGAAGATCTTTTCATATCTCTGACCTAGGACAGCTCCAACAGCATAATCACTCGCGTCACACATGATTTCAAAAGGTTTGTTCCAGTCAGGAGCAACAACTATTGGTGCAGTTATCAGAGCTTTCTTTAAAGTGAGGAATGCATTTCTATATTCCTTGTTAAAATAAAATTTTTGTTCATGCTGTAATAAAAGACATAAAGGTTTTGAGATTCTGGAAAAATCCTTTATAAATCTTCTGTCCAAGAAAGCTCCTGATTCCCTTGACAATTGTTGGTTCAGGTAGTTTGTCAATTATTTCAAGTTTTGCTTTGTCTACCTCAACTCCTCTTATTGAAATCAAATGTCCTAGAACAATTCCTTCTGTTACCATAAAATGATATTTTTCCCAGTTAAGAACCAAATCAGTTTCCTCACATCTCTCAAGACCTTTTCTCAAATTTTCCAAACAATCGTCAAAAGATGAACCATAAACAGAAAAGTCATCCATAAAGATTTCAATGGATTTTTCAAGCATATCGGAAAATATGGACATCATGCATCTTTGGAAAGTGGCCGGTGCATTACAAAGTCCAAATGGCATTCTCCTAAAGGCAAAAGTGCCATAAGGGCATGTGAATGTGGTCTTTTCCTGGTCCTCCGGGGCAATGGCTATCTGATTGTATCCTGAATAGCCATCTAAGAAATAGTAATATTCCTTTCCAGCTAATCTGTCCAACATCTGGTCAATGAAAGGGAGAGGAAAATGATCTTTTTGGGTAGCCTTGTTTAGTTTCCGGTAATCCATACAAATTCTCCATCCCGAAACCACTCTGGTAGGGATGAGTTCGTTTTTGTCATTTTCAACAACCGTAAAGCCTCCCTTTTTAGGGACACACTGTACTGGACTTACCCAAGAACTACCGGCTATAGGAAAAATGATTCCTGCATCTAACCATTTTAAAATTTCCTTTTTCACTACCTCTTTCATGACCGAGTTTAACCTTCTTTGAGGTTCTACGGATGTGAAGTCTTTTTCTACTAGAATGATCTTATGTTGACATATCGAGGGACTAATCCCTTTAAGGTCATCAATAGTCCATCCTATGGCTTTTGTGTGCAACTTCAAGAGTTCTACAAGCTTCTTTTCTTGATGCAATTCTAGGGTGGATGAAATGATGACAGGCAATTTGTCTTGTTCTCCTAGAAAGGAATACTTAAGGTGAGAAGGAAGCTGTTTCAGTTCTAGATCAGGTGGTGAAACTATTGAAGGTGTGAAACTCTTGCCATTAGTATTTTCTAAAACCTTAAATGCGGCAACATCCATTTGGACAGTCTCATCAATTTTGTCTAATTCCTCATCAACCTCTTCTTCCAACTTACAGGCTTCCTCAATTCCTTCCTTATGACACATTGACTCAATATCATTTAATGCAAAACAATCCTCCATACCACTAGGATATTTCATTGAATTGATAACATTAAATGTTATTTCCTGGTCCTGTAGTCTCATGGTCTACTCTCCCTTTTGTACATCAATCAGAGTCCTACCTGTGGCTAGGAATGGTCTTCCTAAGAGAATTGGGATTTCTTTGTCAGCCTCAAAATCTAGAATAATGAAGTCGGCCGGAAAAACAAATTTGTCAACCTGAACCAAGACATCCTCAATCTTCGCTTTTGGGTAGGCGATAGTCTTATTAGCTAACAAAATGGTGACAGAGGTAGGTCTAACTTCTCCGATGCCTAAAGAGTTAAAAACTGATAAAGGCATCAGGTTGATACTAGCTCCAAGGTCACACAAAGCCTTCCCTATTTGTTTTCCTCCTATTGAAACTGGAATGGTGAAACACCCAGGGTCTTTAAGCTTAGGGGGTATGGTTTTGGTCATGAGTGTATCATATCCTTCTGATTTGAAATCCTTTGATTATTTTGAAAGTTGGAATTCCCTTGATTATTTTTTAAATTGGAATTCCCTTGTAGTGGCGGTGCAGGTGGGTTTAAACACAGTTCGTTCCAAGAGAAGCCAGGATGTTGTTTCCGCCGAGCATTGTATGTGTTGCCGTAAGGACTTGAATTGTTTTGAACATAATTTACGGCTTCACAATTGTGTGGGCAACACTCATAAGAGTGTTCACCCCCACAACATACAAATGACACAGTGAGAACAACCTCCTCAAGCTCATTAGTAGTTTGTTGAGCTCCCTGACCTGAAGCAAGATTTTTGAGTAAAGTGGTCATGGAGGCAAGCTGAGCTGCTAATGCTGTGATTGCATTTTGGTCTTGGGATCTAGCTACAGACCTTATGGGTGTAGCTGAAATTGCTCGAGGGTCAGACCAATGTCCATTATTGATTGAGATCTTTTCAAGAATGTCGTACCCCTCATTATAGGTACTTGCAGTGAAAGCCCCTCCTGTAGTCGCATCGAGCATCTGTTTCGCATTAGGAGTTAACCCATTGTAAAACGTCTCGAGTTGAATACAGTAGGAGATGCCATGATGAGGGCATCTTCTCAACAACTCTTTGAATCTTTCCCAAGATTCTGGGATTGGTTCATCATTTAATTATCTGAAATTGCAAATTTCACTCCTTGACTTGGCATTTCTGTTAGGAGGAAAGTATTTTCTCAAAAACTTTTCTGCCATACTGTTCCGTGATGTGACTGAACCAGGTGCTAATGAATCAAACCAAGCCCTTGCCCTATCCCTAAGTGAGAATTGAAAAAGTGTAAGTGTTAGGGAGTCTTGTGGAACTCCAGGGATTATGAAAGTATTTGTTATTGCTGATAACTCCAAAAGTATACATATTTTACTCGTGCTAATTCCCCACTTTTGTGCTTAATTTGAGAGTTTTTGTGATACTATTTGACTTAAAAAGGTGTAAATCCTAATCTTGTAGGTTTTGGAGGTGCTTGTGCGTAAAAGTATAAAAAGAGGGTAAAAAGCGTCAAAAAGGAGACTTTTGTGCAGACTTTGGAAATATGGACTTTTCTTGGCTCTTAAGACTGCTTTCTTGCTCCCGAAGATGGATGGCTTCCTCCAAAAGACGGATCTCCAGCAGATAAGGCAATGAAATATTCTGGAAGCTGATTTTTGCTACGCTCGCACCGCGAGACACTTGGTCGCGCCGCAAAATTTGGTTTTTGTCTCTCAAAAGCTTCCAGAAGATTAGGTTTTGATCGTTGCATGTTTTCGCTCCGCGAAGGTGCCGTTTCGCGAACGTGAAACGGGCCTGACGGGTCTTCTTTTAAATACAACCTTGGGTCTTCAGTTTTATACAGCTTAGTTTTAGAAAATCTCTCTCAGATAATTAGATTAGGGTAGATGGGAGCCGCTTAGGGTTTCCAACCCGAGAAGATGGAGGCTCGATGTGACGACTACGGAGGAGATTCGAGGGGATGCTGAGACAAACCTACTGGTCTTTAGTCGGTTTGTTTACGCATTTATGATTAGTATGTCTATGTACTAATTCCTTTTCTGTTTTCATTGTGGTTTGAATACTTTGGATTTTTATTTAATAGATGAATGATTTGTTGAATGTTATCTTTGATTCCGGTTTGATTCGTATTGTATGGATATTTGAATTCGTTGGTTGGGTGTATCTGTTTGACCTAGATAGATAAACTCCGTTAGGTTAATCAACCTTTTCTTGACCTTCACTTCGATAACACGGAGAGTTGTGTTAGGTGGTTAGCTCGGACCGAGAGCAGCTAGATAGTAGAATTCCGTGCAATAGTGATAGAATTGGGTGACTGGTACGAGACTGCCTGACAATCAGTCTGTGTATTAGGACTAGGAAGACCAACCTGGTTTATAATCTTAGATATTCATGCTTGGGTGCTATGTGCTTAAATTCTGACAGCAATCATTAATCTATATCTTATGAAAAGTAAACCATAATGAATTCAGTTAGCTCCAATGTATGTTTGTTCATCAGTTTTCCACTTCTTGGTTAGGTTTGTTTACTTATTGTCTTTTATCATTCAAAATACTTTTCCAAAAGCAAAACCCCCATTTTCTAGATTAATTAATTATAGATTTAGTTGACATCTAGCTTAACCGTTCCCAGTGGTAAGAACGATACCTGGACTTTCCTAAACTATATTACTCACGATTGGGTACGCTTGCCTGTGAATGTGGTAATTGTGGTTAGGCTTTAGAGGTTAAAACTTGTGTCGCTTTTTATATATGATAACTACCGCATCAAGTTTTTGGCGCCGTTGCCGTGGAATGGTTGCTTAGGTGAATACTAGAGTTTAGTTAGTTAATCGATCCTTGATTGGGAATTTATTTCCGATCAAGTTATTTGCTTTCTAGTTTGTTTATTTGTCTCTTTTTCGTGCTACGCCGGGTATTTGTTTTGTTTATTTTGCAGATATGGATCCTAGACTCAAAGATGCATTGAGGAAGATTGACGAGCGTTTGAGATCATATGATCAACTTCCTTGGGAAGAAAAAATTCGTAGGATGACGAAGGATTTGGAACAAGTGGCTCAATTCAACAGACAGCTAAAGGCTTCACACTCAAAGATGGAGGTGGAAGATACTTTCATTACAAGAAGATGCCCAACCAGATGACAAACAACCAATCAAAGAACCTCCGAAAATAATGATAAATTCCATGGATCAAACCGTTATTGAAAAGCCTTGGCCACTAATAGAGGATTCATGGATTCAACATGAGGTACTTCCACCTTGGTCTGATTCTGACGATTCTGACGAAGAGTTTTCATGGCAGGTTAATGCAACCAAAGAATACTTTGATGATGACTGCCTAGATGGACTCGGAGTTTTAATGCAAGATGATTTATCCGAAGAATCCTCGCCGGACCAATCCTCTCCTCAACAAAAGGTAAGTCAACCATTTGTTAAGTCCGATGATTCTAATAGTTCATTAATTTTACAGGATGAAACAATGGATGAACAATCGGATGGCGAACTCTGGGAAGATTCTGAGCAAGAGGGATATGAGGAAGAAACTCCAAAAGAAAATCTATCCCCCATTCAGCCAAAGGTAAATCTCCCAATATCTGAGTGTGATGATGCTAACGATGAGCCTTTATTTTGTCAGGTTAATCCACACGTAAGTCAGTACGAAGATCCTTTTTGGGAAGCCAGTTGCCAAAAGCAATTGGATGAACCAACACATAATGGAGTATCTAAAGGATCTGGTTCCAAAGATGCCAAACTCACGCAAATCCGATGTTCATTCTGCAGGGCAACATGATGAGAACCGGTATGATAAGTGGTGCGCAACTCTACCTGGTGGATCACACAAAGGTAAATCGGTAAGCCCAGGTATGTACCACTACTATCACCCTTGCTTAATTGCAAGTGAAGGGTGTTTTGTTTCAATCGAAGTTGCTTAAATTCGGAGTCAGGCTTGAGACTCGAGACAAAAACAAGCGCTTCTCGGGAGGCAACCCGTGTTTTATCGTTTTTTCAGTTTTTCTTTCAGTTTTAGTTAAGTTTGAGTCAATAGAGTCAAAGGGAGTCAACCAATTCGATTTTTGAGTGAAAAACTTTTCTAACCTCGAACAGAAGTCTTTTCGCTAACGCGAAGTTTTGAGTTTCGCGCTGCGAGAGAGTGCAGGGACCAAAACTGAAAATTTTGAAAAACAGGCTTCGCGCCGCGAGCAAGATGTCTCGCGTCGCGAGCCTCGCTAATTCTGTCCTGTGCCCTGATTTAACCCCTCGTGCCGCGAAGGAAAAGGCTCGCGCCGCGAGCTAGTAGCAGACCAGTTTTTAAGTCGCAATTTCTAGGGTTCTGCTTACTTTTCTTTGCGCCGCGAAAACCTCTGTCCAGCCCCGAAATCCAGTTTTCTTTCTCTCTTAGATTCAATTGCTTTGCAAATCCATGGCTTCCAAGGTAATCTCTTCTCTTCTCCTTCTCCAATTTCATTCTTGAGGTTGCATCCATGGTGGTTTTTCCCCCCAAATTGATTTCTTGGATGAATTGTGTGATGGGTGGGGGAAACCGAATTGTGTGTGCTTAATTGATACATGTTCTAGTTTGTTTCACTTGCTAGCATGTTATTCTTGATGATTTTCCATGGATTGTTGTTGTTATTGATGAACTCCATTGTTGAAGCTTTAATGGTGGTTCTTTCCCAACTTGGTTTTACAAAGTGTTGATGATGATTGTTGGGGAGAACCATCTCTTGTGCTTAATTGTTGAATCTCATGCTTAATTGTTGTTTTTGATAAGCTCCATTTTTGTTGAAGCTTTATTATTGGTTTTTCCCCAATTTGGATTTACAAGGTTTTGATGATGATTGTTGGGGAATACTTTTGTTGGTGCTTATTTGTTAAATATTATTGCTAGATTTCGTGCTTCTCGCCATGTTGTGCTTGTTCAAAGATGTCATCTTTTCCGTTGGTAACTGACCGTTTTTCAAGCTTCCAAGCACTAAATTTTTTTTTAAATAAACAAGTTTTTAAAAGAGGGTGCTTGAAGTTTATTTTACCATCTAAGCAAGTTTTTGGTATTTTTGGTACAAATTGTTTTGAAAAACTAGATGGTAAATTTTTATGTGTGGGAACCCACTTTTGGGAAAACCTTAAAGTTTACACATTTTTTAAAAAGGTTCTCGTCACTTTAGTTTTTTTTTTTAAATGTGGTCAATTATTAAACGGGAAGATGTAATCTTTATTTTGCGAAGAGCATGAATCTTTGGTTATTCGAAGTGCTCGTTGTGATTTCTTGAATCGTTGCCTTGGTTTGTTTTGAAACTTTATCGTTCCACTTTTTGGTGTTTTGACCGTAAAGATTTTTATATAAAGAATCTTGTAGTTTTTCACCTCGTTTTAAAATTCGAGTTTTTGGCGTCGTTTTATGCTAATCTTTAAAACGCCAAATTTTGCAAGATTCTAAGTGTGGGAACCCCAAACCGAATAAGAATTTTTTTTAAAAATAGGTTCCCATCGGTTTTCAAAGTGGAAAAATATGGTCAAACGCTAAGTGTGGGAATATTGGGTTATTCTTGTTGGCAACTATTCTTGGAAGTGTATGTTCTTGATACGTGCATATATAGCGTTTTCATCTTGCACTAAGTAATTAACTACACTTTTGTCAAATCGTTTCGGCAAGTTATGTTTTTGGCCAATTTTTGCATGACTTGCTAAAACGTTTGATGTTATCCTTTTTTGCTTAATTTTATGTTTTGTAAGGGGATAGATTAAATTCTAAGTGTGGGAATCTATTTGGTCAAAACTTCTTGGCTTTTAAAAATTTTTATAGGTTCCCATCTCATTAGTAATTTAATAAAGTGTGGTCAATAACTAAATGTGGGAAGGATTCCTTCATTTCTATCAAGTATGTGCATTAACTTTCTGATGTGTGTTATTGTAGCGTCACCGCATGAACCTTAGGACTGCATCAGGCGAGCACAAGTTCCTACTATTCAGGCCGCATCCGCATCACGACCGACAAGAGCTGACCAAGGATCTGGAGGCGATCAAAAGTCGCCACATTGAGATTGGCCGGACGTTGGATTGGGATTTTCTGCAAGGTATCCAGGCGACAGGACATATTCTAAGGTACTTTGAGAGAAGTCAGTATGGGCCCGAGGGTGAGCTTAGTGGTCTGGCTTGGAAGACCGCCTTGGATCTTCGCGAGTCTGTGTACCGTGAGTTGACTTTGGAGTTTATAGCGACCTATTCCTTTGATGAGGAGCGGGGGAGAGAGAGTGTGAGACAGTCTTGTATTCAGTATCGTTTGGGTGGCCGATGGTTTAGGCAGTCTTTAGCACAGTTCGCTGTATCCCTTGGACTTTACACTGCTGGGATGGTAGGTACGGATTACTTTGAGTATTATATAATACAGTGCGCCCTAGCTCCACCGGAGGATTTGGACTATAATGAGTTATGGAGCCAGCTTGGTCACGGATAGTACCGACGGTCCAACACCAAGTCTGGTGGCCTAGTAGACCCGGAGCATAGAGTCCTACATAGGATGATAGCCTGCACACTGAACCAGAGGAAGTCCAGTCAGGACAAGATAGGGGACTTCGAGCTGTGGTTACTTCATCAGTTAGTGAGCCGAGACCGCCACACCCATCTAGCATTTATCATAGCAGACTTTGTCACGGGAGCTAGAGGATTCCGGACCTCGAGTGGACTTTTAGGTGGTCACTACATCACCCGACTAGCTTCTTCCCATGGGATTTTGACGCCAGAGGTGACAGCCTCTTTGACTTGTTTGGGAGAGTTAGGCCGTATAGATCAGCATCAGCTGAAGGGGATGAGAGTGATAGAGAGAGGAATTGGGAGTTCTTGGGTATGGATTGGTATGAGAGTAGAGCCGGAGGACCAGGAGATACATGAGCCACATCAGCCACAGCAGCAGCAGCAGCACGACGAGGCAGGACCCTCGGGATCACATCAGATGCCGCCTGACTGGGACGCGTATACAGCTTTTCAGGGTCTCTTGTCACGTACGTACTATCATGATGTTCAGATTCATAGATCACTTGGCTGGCAGAACCAGTCATTGATGGGCTTCTTCACAAACCCTGAGTTCCGACCATCACCACCACCGCAGTATGATGTGTGGCACCCACAGGACCCGAGTCCTCCAGGTTACGAGAGTTATGATCAGTGGTGGGACCACTTCCGTGGACCCCATTGATTATTTGGTTCGATGATTTGTCTTGGATATTATTGATTCGATTTGGTTGAACCGTACTATCTTTCTTTTTCTTTTTATTTTTTTTTCTTTTTACTTTGTTTGTTTTTGTTTTTAGTTTTTCAGATTTGGTGTATAGACTCTTGAATCAGTTGTACGAATTGGATATCAGTTGTTCATCGGAGCTTCAGTTTCCTTAACCCAGGCAGTATTCGTTCTTTATCTTTTTACCTTTCCGCATACATGCTTTAATTGTTATTGCACTGAGGACACTGCAATTTTTTAAGTGTGGGAAGGGGGTTAAGTAAACTTTTACTTGTTTGTCCTTATTGTTCTTAATTGCTTATCTGGTATGATTTGAATTATATGGCATAATTTTTTGGGTTAATTACATGGGTATGTATCGAACTTGTTACGTTTTATCATTATACGTACTCAACTTATAAACTTACCATTATATGTATCGAACTTTCTAAAATTGCCATTGTATGTATCCAACTTTATCAAAACCTCAAGTTCGATACACTTTCGTGACAAGTAGAATACATTTAATGATAGGTTTTGATAAAGTTGGATACATACAATGGCAAGTCTAGCAAGTTCGATACATACAATGATAAGTTTATAAGTTGAGTACACACAATGATAAAACGTGACAAGTTCGATACATACCCATGTAATTAACCCTATTTTTTTCGAAATCCATGATCTTTTTAAAATTTTTTGTGGAAGTCAAAAGAGTCTTGCATATAGGATGACACTTTTAGAGTTTTTATGAGTTTGAAAAAGTCATGTGTATACCAATTACCATGAGTGCCTCATCCTATTCCTTTGAGAGTTTGAGCCACAAATAAGCAAAATGCTTAGGCCGATGCTAAAAGAAAGAAAAAAACTCATCCCGAAAAGTGCATAATTCCAAAAGTCAGATTTTTCTTAAAAGTGTTGGATCATTACTGATTGAGTTTCTTGAGTTTTTGTTGCATTCTTAGTCACTTATATATCATTTATCCTACCCTTTACCCTTAGCCTAACATTACAACCCTAAAGTCCTCTTGACGGTTGACAACTTCTCAGTGGTGGAGATTAGATTTGGTGACAAGCTTATGCATACGGGGATTAGTCGAGTATTGGTGTGATCACTTATCATACATACACTTTTACCCCCGAGAGATACACTTTAAATTACCATTCATACTTTGTGAGGGTAAAAGGTTGATCTTGGTATCCAATTGCTTGATATATCTTGTTCTTGTGTTCGACTGTGTGAGTATTCTTTGTTTTCTTGGATGATCTTGGGTGGAGATAATTTTGGCGTTATTTTTCTTATCTTTCAGTCTTTTGATTAAGGACAATCAAAGCTTAAGTGTGGGGATTTTGATAACACCAAAATTATACATGTTTTGGTCGTACTTAATTGTCTGATTTTATCCCGTTTCTCACCCATTTCTGATCTGATTACTCATGTTTTGGGCTGATTCTCACTTTTGTAGGTTTTGGAGGCCGTGGAACGGAAAAGTACGAAAAAAGGCGAAAAAGCATGAAATTTGGACAAACTCAACTCAGTGAGCTTTTGGCGTTCGCGAAGATTTAAGTTTGGCGCCGCAAAGTGTGTAATTTCTAGAATATTCATGCTTTTCACTGACTTCGCGTTGGATTTGAAGATTCTCGCACCGCGAAGTAGGCAATGACCCTTGACGGAAGATTCCAGAACTTGCCAAAAAAGGAAAAATAGGGTTGTTTTAAGTGTCTCGCGCCGCGAGACTGCCGCCTCGCGATCGCGAAACGAGCTCCGGATGCCTTTTAAATACTAATTCCCTCCTTCAGTCCAGAAATCATCTTGATCAAGCAATCATCTTTGAATCATCACTAATCATTCAGTGGTCATAGCTTTTCATATTTTCTTAGGGTGATTAGTGAGAGAGAGAGAGAGAGAGAGAGTTGTGCCGATACGCTGCCAGTTTGGTTCTCGATCATCTGTTGCTGTACGGTCGGTATAATGTCTGTCTCTATGATTGTGTTTGTTGTTTTCGTAATGCTTAGTGAGTAGTTTAATTGGTGGTACTTATTGTGGTAGATGAACCTTGTGGATGATGTTTTTATAATTTAATTGATTATTGGTTTGTTATTGGTTTGTTGAATGTGGTTTATGGTTCCGGTTTGATTCGTATTGTATGGATATTTGAATTCGTTGGTTGGGTGTATCTGTTTGACCTAGATAGATAGACTCCGATAGGTTAATCAACCTTTCTTGACCTTCCCTTCGGAAACCCGGAGAGTTGTGTTAGGTGGTTAGCTCGGACCGAGAGCAGCCAGATAGTAGAATTCCGTGCAATAGTGATAGAATTGGGTGACTGGTACTAGATTGCCTGACAATCAGTCTATGTATTAGGAGTAGGAAGACCAACCTAGTTGACAACTGTAATCATCACATGTTAGGGTGTCCCAGACTTAAATTCCTAAAATAACCAATACAACCATACCTTTGGTAAAGTTTAAATCATCCACTTGGGGAGTCGTTATACCATTAAGTACTACTGTTTTCTTTTATAAAGTTTAAATCGTTTTCTTTTGCTTCCTAGTTAATTAGTTGTTTAATTAGTTGTCTTTTAATTACTCAAACCATTTTCCTTAAAACCCCCCATAGCTTTAGATTAATTAAACTAGATAAGATTATTAGTCTATATAACTTGACCGTTCCCAGTGGTAGATACGATACCTGGACTTTCCTACACTATATTACTCGCGATCAGGTACGCTTGCCTGTGAATGTGGTAATTGTGGTTAGGCTTTAGAGGTTAAAACTTGTGTCGCTTTTTATATATGATAACTACCGCATCAATAACCATGAAAGATTTAAGGTGTGCATGTGGATCATCCGATGGGAATCCAGCAAATTGTCCATTTGTTTGCAACATGTGAAACATGATTGGTTTTAACTCAAAATGATGGGCATTTATCCTTGGTCTAGCTATCCCTGAGTTCAACTGATCTAACACAGGGACGGCATAATCCATGATTCTGCCCTCTTTGGAATTTGCAAGATTTATTATATTTGGTGGTTCAGGTCTTGGTGGTTCATTATCAAGTGGTTCATCATCAAGACCATACGAGGTTGAGCCATACGAGGATATCAAAACTTTTAGCGTTACCGACCCCCGGCAGCGGCGCCAAAAACCTGATGAGCTATTTTGTTTCACACTCACGGACGTAAAATGGTCATATCTCAAAGCAAGTATACAATGAGATACGACATCGCCTTTTCAAGTAATACGGTCATAAAATACCGAGTATCGTCCTCAGAGATCAGTAGTAAAAGTGATGTTTTTGGAGTGACTGAAAGAAATGACTTCAGATGGCGATTTTAAAGAATAATCTTTGATTGATTGGTTGATTGGTGACTTAACAGTTAACAAGAAGCAAGGGTGTAAGACTTTTGAGTGAGTTTTAAAATCAAATTCCAGTGGCAAATGCTACAGCAATGCTATAGAATTAGTTTATCAAGAACTTGTTTCACCATCTATTTTGAAAGGACCCTGTCGGATTTTCACCATTGTACCATTATTTAGCTTCTACACCACATGTCTGAGTGGTATCAGAACTAGTGATTGGTGACAAATGATGCTTTCAAAATATATGGACAAACAAATGTCTTTGTTAAAAATCACCCTATCGGGCCGATTCCAAAATCATTCAAGTTGGATTGTTTCAAGCGGCTTATATCTAAGCCACTACACTTTAACACCTTGACTAGTGTCCAACTCGTCGAGATTTTCATTTTGAAATAACAAAGTTAGCATCTATGTCTAGACTACTTCCCATATCATTCGCCATGATGTGCAATCAAATGGTTCATGTCTGAATCCATCGGCACTTTAACATTTTCAAGTGATCATGTCGTCAAGAAGTGTTTCGATCTTTTTATAAAACTTGAAATGAGATGGTGGAATGTTGTTATTGAGAAACAACGTCCACCTTCCTTTGATTAAAAACCCACTTTTATGGTCTCACACCCAAACTAAAGAAATTAGCTACTCATTACGTTAAAGTAAATTGCAATAATTATAAATGACATCAAAATAAATTGCGTAAAGTAAGAACAATAAGTAAATGACGGAAAGTAAATTGCGATAAATAAATGACTAAATTTAAAGTGCGGTAAGTAAATTGCGGAAAATAAATGACTTAATGTAAAGACTTAAAGTAAATTGCAAGTAAGTAAAGAAATTGAAATTGCAAGACTTGTAAGTAAATGAGAAAGTGTTTCCAAAATATTTCCTTGAATTAAAAACTACTAGTTATAAGATGATAGAAGATAGATAATAGATACTAGATACTAGATGATTCATGATCCTTGAAAGCAAACCCACTACCTCCTTTTATACCCAAGGAGGTAGCAAGCAAACAAAAGCTACTACTATTCATCACTAGTAAAAGATGCCAACAAAGTCAATATGTACTACTACTACACCATTTCTTAAATACACAAAAGTCATGGTGGTTCAAAAGGATGAAGGCTACAATAAATGCCAAGGTTTGTACAAAAAAATAAGGCTGGTCTTTAAACACAAATGTCCCAAAAGTATAGACTCTTGACTTGGTCCTAGCAATTCTTGGCAATCTTGAAAGAGTCTTCTTCATACGTGCTGTCCAGCCCCTGATGCTCTAGCATTCATGTAGCATTGGCATCTGCAAAAAAGAAATATATAAATAAGTTTACTAATTAACCTAATAAACAGGTAAGACACTCCTTAACCCCATGCACTGAATAAAATGAAAATAAGATACTAAAACGACTCAAGTTGCGGGATAAATATAAAAATCTAAGCTAAAAAGATGTAAAATAAAGGTATTTTTAAACAAATACGCAACGCGTATCAGCGACCCACTCCACCAACCAATATCCTATCACTCGTTACTTCCAAACACCTCGATGCCATATCACATGACTCCATCAACAGAGGCCCGCACACCTCAGAGCAACCCGAGAGCCGGCAACATAGGTGCGTGCCTATTTCAGTACCTCCGAAGACTGTTTGGTGTGAAAATATTGCATTGGATCGTCCATTTCATATGCAATTTAGTCCACCGCATAATGGCCCGGTCAAAGGGTTCATTCTCCACAGGGTCTTTCAACCTCTATTTAATTTATCAAACCAATACCCCAATATTTCCTTTTCATGTGAATGACGATAGTTCCACTATCGTATCATATTATTTCATATAAGTTTATCATACTAACGATATATACAGACTCTATGCTACAAGAACAAAGCCCATTTCCCGCAAAACACATCTATCATCATTCTTTGACCATATATTGTAAGTATTCGCAAGGCCATCAATTCAAGCATTTCCAACAACGAGATATTTATTTCCACGAAATCAATAATAGCATGTTAAGACCACAAGATGATATGCAGTCAGTTTTTACAAAAGAGATTTAGTAACTCAACTTCGGGTTTGCAACAAAAACCCCCAAATATTAAGATTTAGGTTGAAGATGAGAGAAAACCTAAAATTGAACCAATTAAAACCCTAGGTTCACAATCCTAACACATAGATTGAATCCAACCCGAAGATCTAAACATAGCTTACCCACTAGGATCTTGAGCAAAACCCTAGAAATGAAGAGAAACCCTCCAACAATGGTGATTTGAAGGTTTGAGGTGAAGAGAATGAAGGGCTTTCTTATACCAAAGTTGCTTAACCACAAAATAATTGAAATCTCTTGTTGTAGGCTTGAAGAGCTTGAAGAATCGAGAGCATAGCAAAAAGAATCAACAAATTCGGAGTTGTAGAGAGGAAGATATGGAGAAATGA
Source organism: Centaurea solstitialis (assembly GCA_030169165.1). NCBI lineage: Eukaryota > Viridiplantae > Streptophyta > Magnoliopsida > Asterales > Asteraceae > Centaurea > Centaurea solstitialis. Next base: position 13,760,330 of record CM058044.1, on the reverse strand, counting down.
AGGAATAGGCCAAAATCCCGTATTTGAAGTAGCCAACCGCTAAAGTGCCCATCCAAAGTGACACATGTGGCACTTTAGCAGTCACTTTAGCCCGTGTCCTCATGGTTGCCTTCAAGGTGGCAGTACACCAGCAGCCAAAGTGCCCATCCAAAGTAACCATGTGTCACTTTGGCTCTCACTTCAGCTTTGACCCGAATTCTTGGTTTTTAGTTTCGTTTTCGCTCCGAGAAGAACCGTTAGACTCATAACTTAATTTTCCATTCCACAAGACTATAAAATCTAAGTTTTTAACCTAACATAAAATTATGCTAAAATCACGGATGTTACAAAAGGGAGAAAGAAAGAATACGTGTTGTGTATAAGATAGAGATTGAACTCAGGTGTATTTGAAGAATACGTCCATGGTATATATTTATACTGCATGCATTAAATGAATGATATGATCAATTTTATACGTGTTGTGTATCTAGTGGACCATATGTGCTATTTGCCATTTAAATATACCTATACGTAGAAGATCATAATGGGTAAAGGCAAACAATTGCTTTTGGAGGCTGATAAGTACTAAGAGAACAATGTATAGAAATTTGTAATTTGTCAGAAAAGCATGGTTGTCCTTTTTGTGCATTTAAAGATAATAATACAA